>JASDQU010947169.1:849-14205 GCA_032191745.1 Picea mariana
TTTAGTATAAATAGGAGTCGAGGGTATTGAGAACCCTAGCTTGGATATTATTGTAACAGAGCGCTGCTCGATTGGAGGTTGCCCCCTCGAAGAGGCCTGTGAACATTGCTATCTGATTCCAGTGCTATTTCTGTTCAAGTGCTATTTCTGTTGCTATTTCGTATATCATTTCTGTATATTGTGAAGATTATGCTGGATATTTCACTGTTATTCTGTTATTTCTAGCATTTCGTTTCTGTTCTGCATATTTTATATATCTGGTATCTTGCACTATCCAGCCACAGACAACCACCATGGAAACAAGACAACAGGATTTTAACGCACGCGTTAGCCTCCTGATGCCTTCCAAAGTGGGGTATCTTCATTACATTCAGGATGGTTGAGCTCGCAATGTCCATGTTCCACGGCTGGGGGATTATCGTCGACTTATTCCTCATTGTCTTGGTCAAATATTTATGTGGGGTGAGCATGCCATAGTTCTTGCGATATCCCAAGTTGAATTCAATGATCTTCAACACCATAATCTATCCTAACTGTGGTCCAACTGTGTGTATCCCCTTCAGGAGGTATGTAATTATCAATGTGTATTCGAAGTCCCTCTAGACACTGTCACAACTAACCACACCAACTAGAGGTGGGATATAGTCAGGTAGGATAGATGAGATGAGCTTCACGTTCGCCAAGTCATCACAATGCTTGCTCCATTTCTCTTTCGCAACTCTAGAATGTGCAGATCAACGTGTAGTTGATGGAGAGGCTTGCACTCCTCTAGTTGATGAGGCCTGTGCCCCTATGGACATGACCTTCTCAGCCATTAGATCTATCAAAATTTCCTCTATAGACTTTTCCACTGCACTATTCTCACCTGACATACATGCTCGAGATTGGATATCTCAGGTCAGTGAACAAACACTCAATGTAACAGAATGGGTGGCAAGCTCTCAATAAGCATCATGCAGTAATAGTTAGCTCTTTGTGGGCTCAAATAATCATTTCTTTCAAAATTGTTCTCGGTGAAACATTCAACGGGATAAATAGACAACGTCGTACACAAATTCCTCCAACGGACAAGAATTCTTCCATCAATGTGATTCCATCCCTTATGGGGCAGTCCCAATGGTCCAATGGAGATATTTCCGGCCATAACTACGTTTCTAGTCATTATGGAGCATCGTGCTAATGGTTAAGATGCCTCCAATGGTCATATTGATTCGTCGTGGCGAAGTGCCAATCTACGATGTTCTGCTATTACGGCAAATTTCATGGTCTGCAAACCTTCCTTCTACGAAGTCCTCTCTGGAACTTCCTACAATTTGTATAACTTTGCTTTATTCTTGCTTAGCTTTCTAGCTTTCTTTCTTGTAATTTGTGTCTCTGGATTCCTCTTTCCATTATTGCTCTTATCTCCACTTGGCATAGTAACTTCGCACTGCTGAGGGTATTTTAAAGAGTTCGAGGGTAATACTTCTTCTCTTTCTAGGGTAGGTGATCTACTCTCATGTATGGACAAGTGTTTCAAGTCTTCTTGTGTTCTTTCAACTTCGACAGCCAGGTCTTTGGCCCTTAGTAGCTTCGAATTGTCCTCATGTTCTTCTAGTAAGTGTGTTATTCTTCTAGCCATGAAATCCCTTAGTTTTTTCTTTTTCTGTTCTAGATCCTCCTCTTCTTGTTTCCTTCGTATCTGATCTTTCTCAATCAAGGTTTTTCTTAGCAAAATAGAAAATGGGGCATTGTTCTCAACAAACTTAACGACCTCAAATTCTTCCTCTATCTATGCTCCATGATCACTCATAGGTACCTGGGTAAGTCTTCCACATAGGGCTATCATATTTCCTTTAAACAGTCCTATTCCTCCCAATGAAGGAACCATAGCAAGCTTTCCCAAAATTTCCCAAGTTCTTTTTGTCATGATATTCACCTGTGTTTCCTTATCTAGAACACAATATATGTTGAAGTCTCCTATTCTTGTTTATACGCACTTCTTCTCTTTTAATATCTTTGATAAGTTGATGTCTTTGTGATCATTTAGGGTTTCTTTCATCTATAATAATGCAGTCTCTAATTCTTTATGGGGTTCTATCATATCCTTAGTTCCTTGGCCTATCTGATGGTTTTCTTGTCTCATATTCATATTTTCAACTTTAGCAATCATTCTAGGTCAATCCAAAACTTCATGGTCCATAGATTTACAACAAAGACAACTAGGACCTCTACCAAGGAATTCCTTAGCAATATGTCATGGTCTTCTGCAACTATAACAAAGAGTTAATCCTCTCTTTCTTGTAAATGACCCCCAACCTTTCCTATACTGCACACTAGGATCACAGTAACTAACCTACAAAAAATTCTTTGTAGGATCCTGCATCCATTTGTTAGTCCAAACATTCTTTATATGCATAGGAATAACATGTCTTTCACTATTTCTATCAGATCTACTCATATCAAATCTTCTTTCTTCTAGTTGTGCCCTAGCTTTCAGACTAGGACAAAATCTATCAAGCATTCCTAGATCCATTCTTTCGAAACAAAATTTTTCACTTATCGTATCTTTCTTAGAGCACAAAGATTTAAGATCTTACCTCTTTTCTTCAGATATGATTCCTTTATTAACACAGATATTCGCAAGTCAAGTAGAATACTGCGCACTACAACAACAAATCTACACACAGAGATTTCTCTTTTCTTCAATTCCCAGCAATCACAGTTTCAAGTCCCAGTAATGGAACCATTTGTTGGCACACAGGGGCAGACCCATGGTTCAATGCTTCAACAATGTACCAACAAAACCCTAACTATCGGCCCTTTCGGCAACACCTGCGAAGTAGATGAAGTCTCACCCGAGGTAAAGGCATGGGTGGTTGTAGGAATCAAGTGTCTACAACCTAGATGGGACATAGATCTTTGATCAAATTACTTAATAGAGAATTTAGCAGTTAACATTCATTAATATTTAACCCTTATTCACATCACAGGTTGAAACCCTAATTACAGAACAACACAGTATTCAACAAGATCTAACACATCCAAGCACTTAGCATATGGAAATAGATCAGATCTAGTGTTCATTCATATCACTTAAGCACTAAGATACTATATAAGATGCATCTAACATATATTACTACATTAATCATAAATCACATCAATAACAGAACAACCATAATGCACAAAAAAACCATAGCACAGGATATACGTGGTTCACCCCAGTGTGCGGCTACGTCCACCAACTCTTCTTCTTCTTTATTTTCTTCTATCAATCTTCTTACATGCACAGAGCCACAAAACCCACTCTGCATAGGATAGGAGATCTGCACGCACCTCGCCAGATCCTCCTTCCCCGATCTAGATTCAAGCACAAAGCCTTCTTATAGTCACTTAGCTCTGCAATTTCTCAACACAGTATGCACGAAGCATTCATAACTATTCACACTTAGCACAACACACATATATCTCTCCCCCCTACTTACATCACCAAGATACTTATTTATACTTTACAAAAGGGGCCTAAACATGGGTAAACCCATGGGCCAACATCCCATACCCATTACATAAACCCTAATCCCAAAAATCCCTAAAAAGGGGATGAAATCTTGTGATCTCTGCTTCGCCTTGCAATCCACCTTCGACCATCCTGTCGAAGTCCCAAAAATGGTCAAACATGACCAAGGTTCTCCAAAACTTGGTCAAGGTCCAACAGTTTCCCTCATAAACATTCTCAAGAAATTGCTTGAACATGTGCATCCATTGGCAACCAAATCTATTGGAAACCCCAGATTTCATGTCAATGACTCTAACTCCATGCCAATG
Source organism: Picea mariana (assembly GCA_032191745.1). Classification (NCBI taxonomy): domain Eukaryota; kingdom Viridiplantae; phylum Streptophyta; class Pinopsida; order Pinales; family Pinaceae; genus Picea; species Picea mariana. The sequence continues at coordinate 4,654 of JASDQU010947169.1, forward strand.
ATCACTAGAAACCACAAATTTTATCATTTATCATAGGCGATAACCAATTAATATTTTGTTACTACCTTGAAAATTAGGTAAAAACACCAATACACGAGTGTCACTTGTGCATCACTAATAAATAATAATAGTAAATCCCATATTATAACAATTAGAGAAAAAATCAACCTTTCATAGAAATTATAGAAAACTTACAACCAAAAAAAATGGCATCGGAAACTATCATTAGAAATACATAAAAAAGATTCTTCAACTTGCTAAAAAAGTCCAATATGAAAACACTATATACAACACAGTATACCATGGGGGTATAACATATAGTATATACATGTTGAAATAAGAGAACAAAAAAAGTCAAGTATTAAAAAATGTTGTCTCATACAAATACTTATATGATTTCAAATATAAGTTCATGGTATTCCCAAGAGCATCAATAGCTACCTAAAACTTTAGATGTAGCAAATATTCCCTAAAATTTATAATACAAAATCATGGATTTGGCGAAAAATGTTAAGGAATCCAATTATATACTCATGGAAAAGTTTTATTTCTAGGATAAAATTATAAATATAGAGAGAATTATTATCATAAATTAGGATACATTTTTTTATTTTTAATGAAAATATGAAGAAATTTAGCCAAATTTCCTTTCAAAAATTTAAAATTTAGCCAAATTGGTGAAATTTTGCTTAAAAAGGAAACATTGCACAACTTACAACAACTTGTGCCTGAAGGAACCTCAATTGCCCCATCAAGACCACCAAGTTTGGAATTCCCACTCAATTGGTTTGTATAAATCTTGGCACACTAACTGGACTTAAGTCTCTAGTCAAGTTTCCTTGGCAACCCCAAAATATGCACCTTTCCTCCTACCAAGGCATCTTGGTCGTCTGAACTACCCATCCATGCTAGTGCGATGGAGCTTCCTTTCACCCGTCTAGGTGGGGGTCTTACATCCTCCCCCACTAAAAAACATAGTTTCCCTCATAAACATTCTTAAGAAACTACTTGAACATGTGCGTCCATTGGAAATCAAGTCCGTTGGAAACCTAAAATTTTGTGTCAATGACTCTAACTCCATGCCAATGACCAGCAAAAACCCCAAATTTTATCATTTATCTTAGGCGATAACCCATTAATATTTTGTTACTACCTTGAAAATTCGGTAAAAACACCAATACGTGAGTGTCACTTGTGCATCACTAATAAATAATAATAGTAAATCCCATATTAGAACAACTAGAGAAAAAATCAACCTTTCATAGAAATTATAGAAAAGTTATGGTAAAAAACAATGGCATTGGAAACTATAATTAGAAATACATAAAACATTTTCTTCAACTTGCTAAAAAAACTCCAATATGAAAACACTATATACAACATGGTATATTATGGGGGTATACCATATAGTATACACATGTTGAAATAAGTGAACAAAAAATGTCAATTATTAAAAAATGTTGTCTCATACAATTACTTATATGATTTCAAATATAAGTTCATGGTATTCCCAAGAGCATCAATAACTACCTAAAACTTTAGATGTAACAAATATTCCCAAAAATTTATAATACAAAATCATGGATTTGGAAAAAAATGTTAAGGAATCCAATTATATATTCATGGAAAAGTTTTATTTCTAGGCGAAAAGTATAAACATATAGAGAATTGTTATCATAAATTAGGCTAGATATTTTTTTTTAATGAAAATATGAAGAAATTTAGCCAAAGTTTCTTTCAAAAATTTAAAATTTACCCAAATTGGTGAAATTTCGCTTAAAAAATAAACATTGCACAACTTCCAACAACTTGTCCCTGAAGGAACCTCAACTGCCCCATCAAGACCCCCAAGTTTGGAATTCCCACTCAATCGATCCGCACAAATCTTGGCACACTAACTGGACTTAAGTCTCTAGTCAAGTTTCCTTGGCAACCCCAAAATATGCACCTTTCCTCCTACCAAGGCGTCTTGGTCATTTGAACTACCCATCCATGCTAGTGCAATGGAGCTTCCTTTCACCCCTCTAGGCGAGGGTCTTACATCCTGCCCCACTAAAAATCATAGTTCCCTCATAAACATTCTCAAGAGACTACTTGAACATGTGCGTCCATTGGCAACCAAGTCTGTTGGAAACCCCAAATTTCATGTCAATGACAATAACTCCATGCCAATGACCACAAGAAACCCCAAATTTTCAAAACACAATTCATATGTCCACAATAGGCACCCAACTCTCTACATTGTTCTCTATCCAAAGCAACCATGCAATTTCTTTATCATCTTCATTAATGAACAACTCATGCCCAACTCTATCCTTAATGCTTCAAATTGTTGCTGCCCCATTATGGTGGCCATATTAAACTACTACAGTTGTCTCCTATAGTTGTTATCATCCAACCTTCCCTTAGGAATATTGCTAAAATGTCCAAGTGTTGAACCTTCTCAACCTACTATTGTGTCCATACTTCAACCCTTTCGTTCATGCTTCCGCACATTGATCTTTCTAGCGATTTGAACTAGTTGGGTGATCAATCCAATTGTTGTGTCCAATCCATGAGAATGCACGTCCCTATGCCCAATATGATTCTTTTCCATCCACACTTCGGTCATTGTGTCCAACCTTAATTAACCAAGGCAAATTCACCCCCTTTTCCCATGACTGTCAAGTCACTCTTGCAATTCAACGTGCCAAATACTATCAACTTTCCTACTGCAACCCAACATCTATTCACTTCATCATACAATGGAAATTTTTACACCTGCCCCCACACTATCAAGTTTTCTCTACAATGAAATTTCCATGGAACCTTCTCCCAAGGTGACCGAGGCTACATTGCTTTCTCCTAGGCAGTGAGTCAACTCATGGTTTTCTAGTGATAGGAGAGTTCCCAATAGCTACCAAGGATACCAACATGCATGGTATATGAATTGTGTTATTTGCAAAATTACTTCAAAACCAACTTTACTTCTTGTCACATGCAACCCTGCTCTTCTAATCATTCTCATTCAACTCATGGTCATATATTCCTATGGCTCCCCTAGAAAAATTCAGAATGGTTGCAGGGTCTCAGTCCTCATATCCTACTTCATCCACATCCAACTCTAATTTATGTTGGGAGAGATCCTCTATGTGTTTCTTGGACCCAACACTTAGATCTTCTACACTATGTTATATGTCTAACCAATTTTCCTCTTCTTTTCCGCAGTCCTATGGGAAGCAAGGTACCTCCTAGTGTGTCCCCTATTCAATTACCTCCATAGTAGTTGCTAGTGCAAGCTCCATATTTCCTTCAATTGATTTCTTTTGATCCTACAAGTTATGCAACCATTCAACTTTCTTCAATATTGACTTCATCGAAGCCTCCATTGTTTTTAATCTTCATTCTACTTGGCTCAATCCACCCTTGGCACCCATGAATGCCATGCCTGAAACCATATCCTATTGTTGTGTGACAACATGAGGTCTGTCCATGGGTCTAACAACTACCTCAATTAGCCTCACAAATGACATTCTAGGAATTTTTCCCAACTTCATCATAGTCACCATAGGCACATTCAACATTTTTTCTTCATCCAAAAACACCAAGCTACTCTTGTGCGATACTGGGACTTCCATGGCAAGCTTGAGAAAATCTTGTCCCAAGACCACTACATGGCCATCCAACAGAGCCACCATCAAATCCAATATGCCAAACCAATTCCCAAATTTGAAAGATGAGGAGTGATTGAGGCATAAATCGGTGGCCACCCACCTATTCCACTGGCTCAAAATAGGGGTTTCCACCTTGGCAGTTTTTCTACATCTTTTTGGGTCCTAAACGTTCATGACCATTTTGAGGCCCTAAAAAAAATTTTTTGGACCCACCATAGTCACACTATAGGATTTATCTACAATGTGACAGAAAAATGTGTAGTCCTCAGATAGACCTTTCCAAAGAGTTATTGTGCACCTCAAACATAGACTGTATGTAAAAGTTACACCCTTGGGAAGTTGACGTATCAACTACCCCCATTGGGGCCCGCAAACCTTTTGGCATTTCATCTTCCGAGGTTAGGGTTTTGCATTTTCTTTATGTTAAAAAGGCATCTAAACCCTCATTGTAAAAATCATCATCTTCTTGCAAATGAGTGTAGCCATCACATCTCTTCTCAGAGATAATTTTCCACCATTCTAGTGAGTCATTCACTCTGTATTTTTTCAGTTTTTGTACATTTCTGTCTTTAATAAAAATTGTGCATTATTGTATCTCTTTGTTTCTGGAAATAAATCTGTGTATTTATTTATTATATTTTCTCTTTCATTTTTTTCTCAAATTTATTTTGATCGGTGGTATCAGAGCAGGCTACTCCTTTTTGTTTCTTAGTGCATGTCCCTGACAAGGTCAGGGTATAGAGAGTGTTATAGCGGGAAAACCCCCCTATGGACTACACTAGGGCTCAACATGTAGGAATATCTAACCGTCTAAAAGTCTCCTACTTTTCTAACTACCCCGAATACACCCCAGATTCATACACAAAAGACAAAGTGAAAAGATCAGGTAACTTTACCTTTTACTCCACATCCGGTGTCGATCCTCTCCCATTTGATGGCTCCGTTGACTACAAGCCTCCTCCCAAGGCTAGCCTACATTCACAAATAGATAAAGAGGAAACTACAAACATGTATATCATATATAAATCATGGGTTAGATGTTAGTATAAGACATAAATCAAATAGAAATATTTGGCACATCATATTTTGAGACAAAAAAATATTCCTTTTATTGATATCACAATGTTTACTTACAACAATATCGACGATTGCTCCAAGAACCTAGTCTGGGATCCTTTTCACCAAGCTCCAATTGTGGTTCCACATATATTTCTCCTCTCACACTTCTTCTATGGAAATGGCATAGGCTTATGATGGAGGAAAAAGGGAAAGAATGGGAAATTATGATTCAAATCTCACAAGGTGGCTGCAATTCTCGGAGCAATGAGGGTATGTGAAATGAGAAGAGTTTCACTATTCGTATACTTGTCTTATGAATGAGACCCCAAAACCTCCTTTTATATGACAAAAGGATGGTTATTCGATTGGGTGATGGGCTATAGGCGGTGAGACAGTTGGGAAACTACCCAATAGCTTGTAATCTCAACGAATTCCTTGCAACTTTTTAATTTTTTCAACTTTTGTGAGTATACGTGGGTTGTAATGGTGAAACTAGTGTACGTACATGGGCTATAGTGTTGCAACAAGTGTGTGTACATGGGAAGTAGTGGTGCATGGCACATACATCTTAAAAAATGATGTTTTTAAGAAGAGTTGCTCATTGATGGCTTGGCAAAATTAGAAAGTAAGAGGGACAAATTCCAGGTATGTATGTATGGTGTAATTTAGGGTTATAACAGAGGCCCCCTAATGTGTGAGGTCAGAAGAGCATCTGATGGATGAAATACATTACAAAATCTTCACCAACGTACGAAGTGAGTCAGCCCAGGACCAGAGTTTGGGAGGTGCCATCTGCAAAAATAACAATTGTCTCACCGAGGTCAGCATACCCATGCTCGAGATGAAATAAATCATGGATTCCAACCAAATACATTGCATATCCATGTCATGTAACTATATAAAGTGTAGCCATAAGAAATACACAATGGATCTACATCTCAAAATCAAAGATATACTTGTATAGTATCCATCTTCAAGAAGCCAGTGATGCCTGATGGTTGGAGATGAGGACTTCAGAGCTCAAGCAACAACTTCAAAATCTTCAAAACTCAGGTAGGAGTGTAATATGAGTGTATGAATTCACTACCCAGAGGTCTTCGACGACTCGTCGGGAACAGACAAGAGGATCTCGGTAATCAGGGAGAGAACTTTAGTGATTTCGAACAAGGACTTGATTGGACTTGTTGGGATGGTCGGGCATGAGGTCAAGAGATAAACTGCAAAAAGGCTGACTCAGGTTAGGTAAAAATTCCCTTAGACAATATCACGACTGATGATTAGACTCAGGCAGCATGACATTGACATAATTTCATGATGCAGGAGGCAACACAAACTCTCCATGTGTTTGGAAGGATAAACAAATAGAGGAGGACACAACTCTATGTAGAGAGAATAGCTTCCTAAGGTCATACTAGATCCCAATTCTTGACAAACAAATGGAAGGATGTTCTTTGTCTAAGGACGACTCATTGTGCTGCCAGAAAAGAAAATATATTTCTCGTCCTCTTTTTGGGGTATATTTGATTTTTTTTGTCTTTTTCAATATTTTTAAAGAGCTTGAAAAATAATAAAAGAATTTTATGTTACAAAGGAGGAACAAGTGTTGCAATCATACTAGTTCCAAGCGTAAGGAACACACTAATTCTCACAACAAGGAGACATGTCCAGGAAAAGGACACTCGGGGAAAATTCCTCCATGGGTCAAGGTGTCAGGTCGCAGAGGTAAAGTGATACAAGGCTTGCGTATAAGGCATGCTTCAAAGGTTCAGTTGAGAGAAACATGGAGCCGACATTAGGCCAAATACATAGAGATGAAAATGTGATTAGGAGGACAAGATGAAACCCCCTTCAATGTATTTTTCACGAGCCCAGAGAAGGTAAGCTCGATGATTTTTTCATGTTTAGAGAGTCTGAAAAAACGTAAAAGAAGACTCCATTGGCGTACCTTTTTTTAAGATAGTCTAGTCAGTTCAAAAAAGGTATAAAATAGCACCGAAAAGACGTCTATTCAGAACCATTTTAATGAGTGTGACACAGACAATATCACTCGGCCATATTCTCAATTTTAAAGAGTCTGAAAAGAGATTAATTATGGACTCTGTATGGTGTGTACTTCTAGACCAATTTAACGAGTGTGAAGGAACAAGGTCACTCTGTGATCTTTTCAATTTTAAGGAGTCTGAAAATAAATTAACTATGGACTCTGTAATGGATGTTCTTTTGGACCAATTAACAAGTGTGAAGGAACAAGGTCGCTTGATGATCTTTTCAATTTTAGGGAGCCTGAAAAGAGATGAACTATGGACACTGTAGGGGTTCCTTTTTCGTAAATTTAGTCCCTTAGGCCCGAAAAAGGGTTAAACTTATACTTGAGAATACTCTTCTAGCGAACCGAAGTTCCTAGAGTATACCTTTGTTCATACAATTGACCATCCAGACCGAAAAGGGGTAAAGTAACTTTGGACAGACGTGTCTTCAAATTTTAGTTTGGCGAGCATGAAGGACAACAAGATCGCTTGACAATCTTTTCATGTTTAAAGAGTTTGGAAAGGGATTAAAAGAAGACTCTTTTTCTGGGAGTCCTGAGGGTGAGGCCAAGAGAGATGACATATCAAGTGTATGAGGCTCAATCTCGTAATCATGAGAGGACTAACAAGGACTCTCGAGCCTAAATTCATTAACAACGACATGGAAGCCAAAAATGCAATCGGGATCTACCTAGGGAATCCATGTAAGGGTAGGCTCTACCACCTCACCACGACACTTCTAAAAAAATAATGATGGTTTAGTACCGTAGTTTGGTGGGATCGACCCTATGGCAAAGTAGAAAATACAATGAGATGCAGAAAGTGGAGGTGGAATCCTAACTTAAATGCAAAAATTTGGAAAAATTACTTTTACCAAAGGACCTTTAAAAGTGACTCATCTCCCAAAACGTTTTCCAAACCAAAAGTGAAGTGTATCGTAACATCTAGTGAGAAACTCAAGAACCATAATAGATGATTTTCAAGAAAGAAAAAATGACAAAATTGTCCAAAAAAAGGTGGCAAAAAAGGACAAAAAGTCTATAAATAGAAGCTGACAACTCATTTTCACCATTGCAAATTGAGAATTAACCAAAAATTTAAAAACACCCATTTGCTACAAAAGTCGATTCCGGGAGCTTTAGAGAATGAAACGAACTTCCGCTTGGACCAAGTAAGTACAAATCAACCCCTCTTCATTTCAATACTTCCTTTATGCATTTATTTCAGTTTTTTGTGGGGTGCGCCCTCCTAAAAAGGGGCGGCCCTGCGTGTACGCGTTGTCTAAGGACAACCTGCATATGCCTATGTGCATACGTGACTGTGTCCAAGATAGCTCGCGTACACCCTCAAGAACATGGAAAAAATGAAAATACAAGAGTTAAATCCCCTTTGAACTTGTCATTTGACAGGATGTATGTCCATTGGAGAGAGAGGGAGCATGAAGACATTGATATTTTGGTCGAAGAGGACCCTGTTGTTGTCGCTGCATTGAAACAATGCAGGTTGTGGAAGTTCTTCCGGTGTCCACTCATGAGGGAAAAACCCAGGCTGTTGAATGCCTTGGTGGACTATTGGCATCCCGACGCTGAGGCATTTATGCTCGAGGGGTAGTCATTGACTCCAATGACTGAGGAAATTTACTTTCTGACCGGCCTCTTGAGGAGATGGGAACCAATCAACTTGCATTCATTTCCCTCGGGGCCTCATAACATTGTCGAGATGATTGGACTACATTGCAAGGCCGGCACTGAGAAGGTAGGTTCTCAGGTGCCAATCCACAAGATCACCAACCTATCACTGAAAGGGATAGTCTTACTCATTGGGTGGATCACTGGATCCGCAACCTTACATCAGGCCTCCCGGGCGCACATGTATTGTGAAGTGCAGTTCTTAAATGCACTAGTGTTTGACTAGAGCATGACCATGATTGAATTCATGAAGAGACAACTTACAGAGTGTCATGGGTGAAGTAATAAAAATTTTAGGTTTGGTACCATATTATGCTCGTTCTTCTTCGAGAGGGTACCCAACATGAGTCCGCGAGAGACAGTATGGGGGAATGTGGCCTCCTTCCCAACAGTGTGCAGGTGGGCAACATTGTTGCCATGATAGGTGGGAGGGCGAACCATAGAGGCCTTCGATGATACCTTTTTTTACTGGTGGGAACAACAGATTCTGGCTATAGAGGACTACCCCTATGACAGAATCAACTTCTCCATAGATCTAGACATTCTTGTACCTCCTGGAGGAGAGCGAGGAGAGATAGGTATGTTTTGTTTTATAAAGTTATTTAATTTTTAGTTTCTTTTAATATATATCTTTTTTATGTGAATCAAAGTATCTGACAAATATGTATCTGTTATATACAGATGTGGGACCGGTGCGTCTAGTGGACTTCTCGAGGACTAGGCGACGTCCTCGACTAGAGGCAATACCAGCCGCAGTTGTCGGACCAACAGCGATAGTAGGGGGACCTCTAGCTGGAGAGGCAGATAGAGTCTTGAGACGGGTGAAGTGTAAACTCACCGCGCTCACTCGTGCAGTCCCCATGGCTGAGATCGAGGATCTCCCACCATCGATGCAGCCTCACGTAATTGGGGTGCCACGAACTTGGGTCCAACTCTTCTGGCATTTGGAAAACATCGTCGTTCATTATGGTAGGGCTAATAGGCCTCGTTCTTAGCTTAGGATGGACCACTTACGTGCCAAGGACAATCTTTGTATATTTTTTAGGGCATAAGCCTCGTGATGTATACTAGATTTATATTTTTGAGGCGCTTGCACCCACCTATGTACTCTGAGACTTTTGATAT
>JASDQU010947170.1:0-11252 GCA_032191745.1 Picea mariana
AAGGATGACACTAGCTAGGATCAAGCGTCATTTAAAATGTATGTCACTTGTACCTCATTAAACTAGTTCATATAAAGATGAAGTTTAAGGCGAAGTGTGTATTTTGTTATGTTTTATTCTAGTTTCTTATGGAATTTAGGGAGATCTGTTTGTGTCCTCACTTATTGATTAATCTAATAACAACCATCCCATTCCTTTCCATTCCATTCCATACCATGCCATGGGTTGGATTTCCTTGCCTTTCCATGTCATGCCATGCCATTCCATGCCTTGTCTTTCCATGCCATGTCTTCCCTTACCTTTGCATTCCATGCCTCGACTTTCCATGCCATGCTATGCCATCCTATGATTTTCCTTGTCATGTCCTGGCTTGTCTTTACATGTCATGCCTTTCCTTTCATTTTCATTCCATGCCTTTACTTACCTTCACTTTCCATGTCATTCCATGCCATGCCATGCCTTTCCATTCCATGCCATGCCATGTATTTCGTTTCCATGTCATTCCATGCCATGTCGTTCCTTTCGTTTTCATTCCATGCCATGCCTTGATATGCCTTTCCTTTTCTTTCCTTTCCATTTCATGCCTTTTCTTGCCATTCCTTGTCATTCCATACCATTCCATGCCTTAACTTTCCATGACATGCCATGCCTTTCCTTTCCATGCCATGTCATGCCTTTCCTTTCTATGACATGTCATACCATGCCATGCCTTTCCTTTATATTCCATGCCATGCCTTCGATTTCCTAGCCATGTCACACATTTCCTTTCCTTTCCATGCCATGACTTTCCTTTCCTTCACTTGTCATGCTATGCCTTTCCTTTCCATGCCATACCATGCCACACCTTGCATTTTTTTTCCTTTTCATGACATGCCATGCCTTTCCTTGCCATGTCATTCCTTTCCATGCCATGACATGGAATTCCTTGCCTTTTCATGCCATGTCATGCCTTTCCTTTCCATTTCATGCCTTGCCTTGCTTTCACTTTTCATTCCATCACATGCCATGCCCTTCCATGCCATGCCTTCCATTTCATTTCCTTTCCATGCAATGTCATGCCATATCATGCCATTCCTTTCTTTTTCATGTCACTCCTTTTCTTACCTTTCCATGCCTTGCCTTGCCATGCCTTGTCATGCCATTCTTTTCCTTGTCATGCCATGCCTTGCCGTGCCATGCTTTTCCTTGTCATGCCATGGATTCCCATTATTTGTCATGACATGCCCCGCCTTGACTTTCCATGCCATGCCATGATTTTCATTTCCATGCCATATCATGCCTTTCCTTGCTATGTCATTACATGCCATTCCATTCCTTTCCTTGCCATGTATTTCCATTCCTTTCTTTCCTTTCCATACAATGACTTTCCATGCCATTCCATTCCTTGCATTGCCTTGCGATGCCATGCCATACCATTCCCTACATTACCTTGGATTTCCATGACATGCCTTGGATTTCCAATCAATGAATTTCCTTTCCATGTCATGCCTTTCCATGTCATGTCTTTTCTTTCTTTTCCATGCCATTCCTTTCCTTGTAATGTCATGCCTTTCCATGCCATGCCTTGCCTTGCTTTTCCATGCCATTCCTTTCCTTGTAATGCATTTCCTTGCCTTGCCTTGATTTTCCATGCCATGCCTTACTTTTACTTGCCATGCCATGCCTTGCATTTCCTTGTGTTGCATTGCCTCACCTTTCATTTCCCTTCCTTGCCTTGGCTAACCAAAATTCATCTAAAAAGTACTTTCATTATGATATTTATAAAAATAATTGTTTCTAAAAATATAGTTATTTTCATCGTTATAGAGAATTTATTGTCCTTTGAGTTTCCCACAAGAAATTTGCCTTTATAATCATAAACACCATTAAATTATTTCTAAAGTCAATTAACTTGTAATAAAAAAAAAAATCAAGTTAATTTAATAAAAAAATAATGGGATTCATGTATCATACCTTTTTTTTTTCTTAAGAAAAATAATGCTTGTACTAAATGAACAAGTTTAATATCTAAAAATTACAATAAAAGGATTAATTAAGAATGTAGGGATAAAACTATTATCCCATCTATATTATATAAAAATTCTTGCATGAGAATTTCAACCTCATAAAATAAGATTTCTTTATTCATATATCTTAGGTATATTAATAGTTGTGAAACATGGATTATCATAAATTAATAGGATTTACATAGAAATTGATGCCATTAAACATGTTTATGTTCCATCCTTATAGTGTAGTCTCATTATACTATTGATCCATAATTCTTTTGGATTGCATGAAAAAAAACATAACTTCAAGGCCTTATTTAAAAAAAAAAAAAAAAAAAAAATCTTTCAACTCAATAACTTTAATATCAAGATATAGAATATAGACATAGACCAAAACCTAGAACTTGCCTTGACATGTCTATATTTTATTATCCTTGGAATGTCTCACCTTCGCTTTCATTTCCTTGCCTTGCATTCCCATACCTAGACCTAGACCTATACCTAAACATTGCCTTGACATGCCTTGCATTGTTATGCCTTCTCTGTGTAAGTCATGGCCTAGGTCATGGTAATGGTGTAGGTATAGGTCTTGGTCTAGGTCCACGTCTAAGTATAGGTCATGGTTTAGGTCCAGGTCTAGGTTTATTTCATGGTCATGGTTTAGGTTTATCTCTATTGCCAATATGCCCCTAAATGGATTAAGGAGGCGAGTTGCAACTCATGATAAAACTCAAACCGAGACTCACGTGGATGAGTTGTTGATTGCATTGGATCTAGGGTACTAGGTTTCAACCAGTGAGGTCCATCCACTATCATTCTATTTACTAGAAAAGAATTTTACGGAGGATCTCCACAACTAGGGTTTTTCTCAAGGAGGCAAACTGCAATTTCTGAACAAGAGTTCAATTTTCAAGAACACTGTGTCGGGTGATTTGGGTAGCATGATTGTGTGGGCCTTGGCCAAGTAGAAATGAGGGAGCTTACAAAACTCCATTATGTTGTTCGGTTTGGATTTTATGTCCTCGGACCAAATTGTCAACATCTCTCTGAATGGCTTGAGGAGGCAAGTTGTAACTCGTGATAAAAATCAAACTATGACTTGAATGGAAAAACCTTTTTTTGCATTTCATTTGAGGCACTGGGTTTCATCTAGTTCCCCGCCCCTCTATCATTCTGTTTCTCATAAAATGATGGAGGATCTCCAAAACTAGGGTTTTTTTCATTGAGAAATACTTCAATTTCTAAACAAGAGGTTGATTTTAAAGAACACTATGTTGGGCGATTGTGGGTAGAATGGTCACATGGTCCTTGGCCAAATGGGCATTCCAAAGATTATGGAGCTCCTTTATGCTACTCAGTTTGTATTTTATTCCAAATTGCCAGCATGTCCTTGAATGGTTTGAGGATGCGAGTTGACACTCACGATAACACTCAAACTAGGACTCAAATAAATAAACCATCAGTTTCATTGGATCCAAGGCACTAGGTTTTAGATAGTGGGGCCCCTCCATTGTCATTCTATTTCCCAAAAAAGCGTTTGATGGAGGATCTATGGGACTAGGGTTTTTCTTAATGAGACATAATGCAATTTTTGAACAAGAGGTCCATTTTCAAGAAAATTGTGCCAAGGGATTGTGGGTAGAATGGTCGTGTGGGCCTTGTCAAAACAAACAATTGATAGATTATGAAACTCTGTTATGATTCTTGGTTTGGATTTTATGCCCCCAGATAAAATTTCCAACATGTCCTCGAATGGCTTGAGGAGGCGAATTACAACTTGTGATAAAACTCAAACTGAGAATCATATGGAAGAAACATCTATTGCATTAGATCTGGGGCACCTGGTGTTAGTTAGTGGGGCTCGTTCGTTGTCATTTAATTGCTCGGAAAAGTTTTCGAGTGGGCCTACCTCTTTCTTGAATAGATAGGTTCTTAAAGCCTTCTTGCATTCTTTCAACCTTGATAGCTAATTCTCTTTCTTTTTGTCCCTCCTACGTTGTTACTTTGTTATGTTGCTTTGACTTATTCTCTCATGCTTTTATTAGTCGGTCTATTTTCCAAGCTATGAAATCCCTTAATTATTTCTTTTTCTTTTTGGTAGCTTCTTCCTCTGCTTTCCTTCTGACCTAATCCTTCTCAATCCAAGTCTTACCTAACAATAGTGGGAAAGGGTCGTTGTCCCCAACAAACTGAATGACTTCAAATTCTTCTTCATTCGATGTTCCATGAACAATAATAGGTACATTAGCTACTCTTCCACATAAAGTTATCATCTTATCCTTCCCAACGAAGGTACCACAATAGTCTTTCCCAAAATTTCCAAAGTTTCTTCTATCATAATATTCACTTGTGTTTCTTCATCCAAGACACAGTCTATGTCAAAGTCTTCTATTCTTGCACTTATGCACTGTTTTTCTTTCAGGATTTTTTTTAGACTGACATCTTTATGAACATCCATCGTTTCTTTCAACTTTAATAACGTGGTCTAAAATTATTCTGACCCTTTATGACTTTCTATCATTCCCCTAGTCTCTTGACTTTCTTCATAGTTTTCTTGTCTCATGTTCATCCCTTCAACTTTTTCAATAATCCTTGGACAATCCTCAACCTCATGACCAACAACCTTACAACAAAGACAAATAGGGCCTACCTTAGAACATTCCTTAGCAATATGTCCTAGACTTCTGCAATTATAAAACAATGTCAATCCTCTTTTTCTTTTAAACGTTCCCCAACCTTTTCTGTACTACGCATTTCCCCTAGGATCATAGTGTTGGACCTGCAATCTGCAAAAATTCTTTCTAGGTTCTTGCATCCACTTATTAGTCTAGAAACTCTTTCTATGGATAGGAATAACATATATTTCTTCATTTCCATTAAATTTACTCAAATCAAATCTTTCTTTCAACTGTGCCCTAGCCTTTAGACTAGGACAAAATCTATTAAAAATACTTAAGTTCATGCTTCAAAAAAAATAAAAATCACTTATCTTTCTCTTGCCAAAGAACAAAGATTGCTTCTTTAGGATCTTACCTCTTTTCTTCAAATAAGATTACTTTCTTAGCAAAAATCTTTGCAATTAAAGTAGAGTATTGTTCACTTCAACAACAGATCTACGCACAAAGCTTCTCTTTTTCTTTACATAAGTTCCAAGCAATCACAATTCTAGGTCATGACAACGAAACCATTTATTGGCATAGGGGAAGACCTAGGGTTCAACGCTTAACAACACACCAAATAAACCTCGACTACCATCCCTTTCGACAACACCTACGAAGTAGGTGAAGTCTCACCTGAGGTAGAAGAAGGGGGGTTATAGGATGGAGGTGTCTGTAACCGGGCTGGGACATGAATCTGTGATAAGAGTACTTCACAAAATATTTTTTTAATGCTTAGGAAGTGACATGCATTATTTTATTAACCCTATTAACACCGCAAAACATAATCAAATATAGATTGACGCAGTAACAACAAATGACAATATACCCTGAGCACTTATCACTTAACATTATAAGTTAAATATAGCATTCATTTACCCTTAACACTAGTAAAGTACTTAAGCAAAAAAGGATCTATCTGTTACACATCATAATGAAAGCACTAAGTAGATTCATAACAACAATAACACAACACAAAACAAACCATGAGACACTAGATATATGTGGTTCACCCCAGGGTGGGGCTACGTCTACAAATCACTTCGTCTCTTTATTATTCTCCATAATCTTACATTCATTCACTCTTGTGCACTAAGCAATAGAGTTGATCTTTGCACAAGTCTGGAGATTTGCGCACTAAGCACTAGATCCTCCTTCCAAAACTAGGTCAAATGCATAGAGCTAAACCCTCTATCACAACATTTAGCACCTTCTACAAAATCATAGTCGAGCACAAACCCTCAATGCATATACATTCCTTTGCACAAAGAAACTCAAACTACTTTCCCTTCACTACTTCTACAATACATTCTTCTTTATTTATATTTTACAAACCCTTACAATAAGGCCTAAACATGGGAAAACCCCATGGGTCAACATCCCATAAACCTGATAAMTAACCCTAGAGGACCCTTTGTTGGGTCTACATAACCCTCAAAATCAGTGAGATCCACAATCTCAGCTCCTTCTGGGCACTCCTTCTTCGACCAAYRTGTCGAAGTCCAAAAGTGGGCCAAAAYTGACCAAATTTCCCCCAAAACTTGGTCAAGGGACAACAATATGACGTTCCACATATCACTGGAAATGGMATGAAATATACTATCCATATGGAATCATTTCTCCTACAAATTCATTGATATTTATTACATTATTCCTTAATTAAACTTAGGTTCCCTAACCACAGTATTGGAATACTCAACCACCTAACCATTTGGAATTCACAAAGTGTCTTCCCGTGAGGGATTTCACCATAATGAGACCACTTTGAAAAATTTATCCAAGAGTATCTTCCCATGAGGGATTTCACCATAAGGGTACAACTTTGGAGTTTATCCATTTGGTTCTTCCTATCAACCATGACATGACATCAATGATATAACACCCTTTAATATCAATATAACTCCCTTTCATATCAACACATCATTGTGACACCACTTGACATAAACCCTTTGAAAAATATTAGATCAATGACCTTATAACCAATAATCAATATATCAATGATACAAACACGTCACTATGACAATACTTGACATCAACCCTTTGATATCAATCCTTTGACTTCAATGACAATATAATACAACAACCTCCCCCTTTGGCACTAATGGAAACACCAACATTGATGTCAACACCAATCATTGATGGCAACACTTGGACATGGAAATGCTCCCATCAATACTCATATCTCCACATCAATGTGGCTATCTCTCCCCCTTTGACATCAATGGAAAAGGGTAGTTTTCTCCTTGGGGCTACTCCCCCTATCTGAACTCTCCTTGACGATGCTCCCCTTGTCTACATTCCTTGGGGTTGTTTTCCATGTCTACTACTCCATCATTTGAACAATATCTCCCCCTTTGGACAAGGGATATCAATCTGATGCAATGGTGATGGCATGAATGCCAATCATATGTTCTCTTGGAATCATGTTGTTGCAACCAATCATGGGAATAATAATAACTCCCCCTGTGGGTATGTCTCCCCCTATCTTCTCTGCAAGATGAACAATATGATACCACTGCAATCTACTTCTATTGCAAATGCTACTGCTCAATCGGAAAATAGATCAACTTCTCAAGAATGATTTTCTCTTCCTATGATGATCCTTGGTCTTGTCCATCCATCAAACTCATGCCATACCATACATCATGAAGCAAAAGATATGTCAACAATGAATAGAGAATCATGAACGTCAAAACATCAACCATGTACATCTTGTGCCATATTGTGTGCCAACCATGCACAACACCCATGTACATCAACCATGTACATCGAACATGTACATCAATACCATACAATATACCATAGGATATCATCAATGGAGTGTATCAACCATATGAAAAGAACATGTGCCAACTGTGTACCAACCATATGCCTCAAACAAGTGTCATATCACTCATGATATGACTCTACCATGAACAAGTTCCACAACCATGTATATCAACCATCAATATATCAACCAAGAATCTCAACTATATAATCCCATACATCATGTACCAAATCAAGTGCATCAACCATAGATCAATCTATGACTCATCAATGGTGTACAACATAAGCACCTCATCAACTCATAAACTACATGTCCCAATATGTAGCTCAACCACATGCCAAATGCATGCACCAATACATCCAACAAATATGCCTATAACAATACATCATAAGATATGTCAATGGAGCTCAAATATGTACCATCCTTGTACTACAATAGATCTGTATAAAAAAAATTAAGTATAATGTAACAACAATACCTCTAAACATGTACCAAGAGTGTCCCTCAATAGGTCAATGATATATCTCTAGCTAGCATCACGTCATCATGATATATCTCATAAACAAAGTGCCATAACTTTATTGACATAACCAACATTGTTCCTCAATAGAAAATGCCTCAATCACACTCTAGGGTTAGTACCATCCATCCAATATAGGCATCAATCATATGCTTCAACACTCAACCACGTATTATCACCATATATTCATCAAACACACATAAGAATATGAAACCTAGAAAAAACCATGTCATACCCTGCATAAACAAAGTTAGATAATAAAACCATGCTGCAACTCATTTGTACACTCCTCTTCTTAAGGATTTTTCCATAGGTACGTGGCTTGTTCCACAAACAACTTGTGTATGTAAGTGACCTTTCTATAGGTCACCTCGCATATGTATGTGAATTCTCCCATAGGAGCCCGCATATGCTTMAGAAAATGTCAAGCTTGAGCTTGCCTCATGGATTCCATTATGTTCTAGTTGCTTAGTCTTCTTCATCCACTTCTGAGAGTGTCTTGTTCTCTGAGTATTGGTTCATTAAACTTCCATTGTTTCAACCTTTTCTTCCTTCCTAGCTTCATGTGTTCTTCTTGTCATGATATATGAAACACTCTTCATGGACTGTCTTCTTGTGTTCCAACAATCCTAGGATTTGTGGCCAAACCCACTGCAGCTGTAGCATCTCAATGTGTGACATTGAGAAACAATGTGTCCCACTTGATTACATCTCCAACACCTTAGGGTGTTATGAAACCTTTCATTATATTTCCTTGCATAATGTTTGCAATCCAAAGCTTTGTGACCATATTCATTACATGAGTAGAAATGACCATGAAAAACAATTTCATACCTTTGCATTGGTTTCCACCATGAAGGTGTGTCTCTCTTGAATTTTCTTTGAGGTTTAAAGATGGCTTCTTGATGTCTTCCTTTCTTTGTTTATATGGTTTATTTAGAACATTGTTTCCACCTTTTAAGAATAAAGTACTTACCTCATCCTTCTTAGAAGTGATAGGTTCAAAATGTATATCTTCCTTGTCGTATCCAAGATCTGACTTATCATTTGGAGATCTTTGGCTATCTAGGATTTCATCCAGAATTGTTGAGTTGTTAATGAACCTTTTTGACTCCTCCGCTTTATTTCTAAGATCAACACTTCAGCTTCCAACTTATGGAATGAYTCTTCTTTTTCATTTATTTGATTCTTCAACAATTCCTCTATCCTTTGGACTTCTTAAATTTTGGTCTTAAGATTGAAATTAACTTCAAGACATTTTCTAAGATCATCATATACCTTCTTCTTTTCTTCTTCTTKATTAATTATTTCATTGTTTAGTATCTTGACCTCTTCTTCTTTTTCTTATAATTGAGTCTTTTTACTTTCTTCTTGTTCTTTGAGAATTTTCTTTAGTTCCATTATATGCTTTGGGTACTTTTCTAGGACTTCATTAATGCATTTTTCAATATACTTAGAAGCAATTGAATAATGCCATATTTCCATTCTAACATTACCTAAATCAAATAAAAAAAATTATTTAAACTTCAACAACTCTTTTTCTTCATCTACACAAACTTCTACTATATCTTCTTCTTAATTTGTAAGATAAAATTCAACTTCACTAGGAGTATTATCATTAGAATATTTTGGAGAGTCTTTACATTCATTGTCCTTGATGGAATTGTCTTCTTTGTCTTGATATACCTTCTCTAGCTTCAACCATAGATCCTTGGCAGAAGTACATTGTCCCATGCTTTCTTTGACAAAACTTGAGAGTCCATTGAAAATGGTCTTGAGAGCTAATGCATCATTCTTCTTTTCTTCATTTTGAGTTGAAAACTTTTAATTATTCTTCAATGGAACTGATCCACGAATAGTTTCTTTCCAAACACCTGCTCATTTTTCCTTCAAATACCCTTTCATTTCTGTTCTCCATGCTGAATAATTTGTCTCATCAAAGATTGGAGTTTCATCATCCAGTTGTGTTTCCATGGATCTTTTCCAAGATTGTAAGGATTATAGTGAAGGCATGCTCTGATACCAATTGTTGGACACACTGATTACGTTGAAAGGGGGGGGGTGTGAATCAGTGTGA
The DNA here is from genome assembly GCA_032191745.1 of Picea mariana. Lineage (NCBI taxonomy): Eukaryota > Viridiplantae > Streptophyta > Pinopsida > Pinales > Pinaceae > Picea > Picea mariana. Next base: position 10,010 of record JASDQU010947170.1, read on the forward strand.
GGGATATTTTACACTTCTCACAAAAATTTAGTTAGCAATCACCATTCACAACGTCATTACTTATTACTTTGATTCATACTTAGTTGTTTGCATGTAAATATATATCAATGACATACATTAAAAATAAATAGATATGCACCATCACAATAAAGAACACAAGGGACACAAGATATATGTATAAGTTTCTTTTGTATTATGGACTACAATCCTTGGGTTTTATTAGCACCAACTGAAATAGAGAACCAACTCCAAGAGAGCACCAAATATCAATGCAAGACCCAACCTATGTATCTCAGAACCAATCGAGATGTGATGAATCCAACCCTCAAGTACAAGACCGAGCTTGTAGACAGAAAGAAATCTGTCAAACTATACCAACAATCTATACCAACACAAGTGCATCAACTATGAACAACCTGTCACAACAACCTCTCACCTCAACCTGTCTCATCAATATCATCATTCAAATATGATATGTAACTCTATTACAAATCTGGTGTATGTGATCATAAACCTACAAAACTTCCTTAACTTTAACAACAAGAGACTAGCATTTTCATCAAACTTTACTTTAGTCTCACATGACTAATTTTGGATTAGTCAAACACCCTAGATTGAAACAATCATAACTATATACTTGTAATGAATAAAGGTATGAAAATGGTAAACATTGTTATTCAATGTCTTTTCTATAATTCCTTTAGGTTTCATTGCTTGGAACCTCCCATATTGAATTCTGGCTTATTCTAGAGATCACACTTGTAGACAATTCCATGCACGAAATATTCTTTGTATAGATATGAAAATGTTACACAACATACTACATATTTTACTCTAACAAATGCATTTGGTATTACTAAATTTGGATATGTTATGAATACATTATGACGTTTTTACTTGGAACACTTGTTTTAGACTAGCTTTAGGACTAGCCACAAACCCTATTTTCCACGTAGTGTAACTCCCAAAATACAATGACCCACAAGATGAAATTGTTATCATCATTACTTAGATATGTTTTCTCAATAGCCTCCATATTTCTCTATCTAAATCATTCTATAAAAACAATTATCATGAAAATGGTGAGATGACCTATAAATAACATACCTTAGAAATCATCATCAAAATACTTTATCCTCCCTTGAATTTCATCCTTCTGTACTTCACCTCCCCTATGAAATTCACCTTAGATATCCTTTGGTTACCTCAGTCACTTGTATATATTCAATATGCTTAACATAAT
>JASDQU010947171.1:8298-21806 GCA_032191745.1 Picea mariana
CTGTCGAAGTCCCAAAAATGGTCATGTTTGACCATTTTTGGGACTTCGACAGGGTGGTTGATGGCAGAGTGCAAGGTGAAGTGGAGATCACGGGATCTCATCCCCTTTTTAGGGCATTTTTGGATTTAAGGTTTATGTAACAAGTATGGGGATGTGGACCCATGGGTTTACCCATGCTTAGGCCCTTTTGTAATGTATAAATAGAAAGATAGGTGATGTAAGTAAGAGAGACATATGTGTGTTGTGCTAAGTGCGAAGAGTTGTAAATGCTTCATGCATATTGTGTGTTGAGAACTTGTAGAGCTAAGTGCAAGTGATTGTAAGAAGCTTATGTGCAGACTATAAGAAGGCTTTGTGATTGAACCTAGCTCGGGGAAGGAGGATCTGGCGAGGTGCGCACAAATCTCTTGTTCTATGCAGAGTTGGTTTGTGGCTCTGTGCATGTAAGGAGATTGATAGAAGACAATAAAGAAGAAGAAGAGTTGGTGGACATAACCCCACACTGGGGTGAACCACGTATATCCTGTGTTATGGTTGATTTGTGTATTATGGTTGTTATGTTATTAGTGTGATTTATGCTTGATGCAGTAATATATGTTAGAAGTATATGATATAGTATCTTAGTGCTTAGTCATGTGAATGAATGCTATATATGATCTATTTCTATGCTAAGTGCTTGGATGTGCTAGATCTTGTTGAATACTGTGATGTTCTGTAATTAGGGTTTTGACCTGTGATGTGAATAATGGTTAAATACTGATGGATATTAACTAATAAGTGCTCTGTTAAGTACTATGATCACAGATCTGTGTCCCAACTAGGTTGTAGACACTTGAGTCCTGCAACCACCCTTGCCTCTACCTCGGGTGAGACTTCATATGCTTTGCAGGTGTTGCCGAAAGGGATGGTAGTTAGGGTTTTGTTGGTGCATTGTTGAAGCATTGAACCCTAGGTCTATCCTTGTGCCAACAGTCGTGAATTTCAGTGGGTCCTGTGGACCATCAATATTTGATTATTGATTCAACAGTTTACTACTTCGACGTTCGAGAGGAATGCGGTGTGATTTGGTTGAAAATCCTAAAGTCTGGGAGTTTTGAAGTCCTGATTTTTCCAGGGATTTGAAGTTTAGCCCACGGGTTTTGGCCCACGGTCCCTTGAAATACTTGTGAGTATTCAGGGGCTCCTGAAAAGTGGATTTTTCATTCGGGAAGGAGGATGTAGGACCTATGAGAATCATTTTGAGGGATCAACAGGGGCTCGAGAGCTAATTCAACTCCCAAAGTTAAACGATCCTAGACCAGGAGGTCACAAAGACCCAGAGAGTGGGTGAGGGTTTGCATTAGTGTGAAAAATCTCATATGATCTGGATTTGGTTGATTTTAAAGACTCATCGAGTTTATATGTGTTTCAAATGTGTTGAAAATAAATGTAAGCTCATACCACCATGTCAATGTTTAAACCAAGAATTCATAGAATCATCCAAGTGACAAAGAAATTTCATATTCCAGACAAATAAAAATACTATTGTTGATAAGCGATTTGGAGAGATTAAATGTTATAAGTGACCAACAGATTTCAAATTTGTTATACCCCAAAGCATGTTACAATTTAAAGAGGAATTTGAATGACAATGCTATTAGAAATAATTAATCCATTCACCATGAAATAAATTAGGACCATTGTTCCAAACTTGAAGGAAACCAAATATCAAACTCATGTGAACTATTGTTGTGTTCAAAATTTTAACCACAGTTCAAAATTAATGATTTAGGTATTTGTTCTTAAGACAAAATTTTCATCATATGATTACATAACTTGAACATATTAAAGCCACTTATATTAGAGATTATGTCAATAGTTTGCAAGCAACATTCATCATGAAATTTCCAGACCTCAACAATTTCCAAAATTTAAGTGAGTTTAAATGATTTCAAGAAGGTCGTTAGGAGACCCTTTTAGTGTGCAATGTGATATAACTTCAAATAAACAACTGGTTAAGGAAATTTGAACATTGATTAAAAAATGAGTAATACATTAATAACCAACCTTCAATGTGAGGCTTTATCAATTCATAAAACCTTCATAGCATCACTTTCATGTTTATGAAGGATTAGATCATTACTAGTGCAAAATGCATCAAACTATATTCAACCAGTGATCAAACCCTTCAACCAGAAATCAGAAACAAATATGAACTATTGGAATTCACAAGAGTATGTTCAGTCCAACAAAAATTAAATCATTAGATCCATTGAATTATTGATGATTTAAGAGATACAAAACCCTCATCCAATTGGTATTTCCAAAAAATCTAGTAAAAGTATCAAATCACCAATATCTTTCTATGAAGCATCAAGCATGATTAACATGGATTTAGTAAGACGTTGGAGATTCAAAGTATTACACCTCACATTTAAAATGTTTCCAACATAGTAAATGGCATGAGAGTGAAAAATTTTAGCCCCACATCCTTCAACACATCATGAATCATTTTAAAGGTTGTAGTCTAAACACAACGCCATTTTAAGCATGGATTAATAGAGCATTCAATAGTAGTAGTAGTAGTAGTAGTAGTAGTAATAATAATAATAATAATAATAATATATTTTTAAGGTCACGACCATAAACAAGGGACCCCCTCCGCCCAACGATTTCAATGATAAAGTCTACGAAGGTATACATACCCTACCCCCTCTGGATTTGAACTTGTAACCACTTAAGAGGAAACACACGTTCTTAACCATTAGGCCATATGTAAATAAGACATTAATGACCAGATTGCAAATCATTGAAAGATTTATTCCATCTATTAGTGTAATGAAGAACTTAAATTATAAATTTCTTGAAACTTTGGAATAAAATTTGTTATCAATCCCTCATCAAATGTGTTATCTTCAAGATACGACTCTTGGAACCTCAAATTGTTAGGTTTCTTTCATCAACGTTTGAATGCATGAGAGTGTCTTAAGTATTTAAGCAAGATGTTCAAGATCTAAACATGTCACAATTCTTATTTAATGTATTTTCATAAATTGATAAAACATAATAGAATCAAATAAAATATTAACTTGTTTTAGGTATCGTTTGATCTTATCAATTTAATTTTATTTAGATTTATAAAAACAATTTAATTTACTAAATCAAAGATCCATCTTCATTTTCTAGTTTAATTCTTGTAAAGGCATAAGCTAGCCAAGATGCAAAATATTTAGAGATATAACCTATACAACAAAATGAATTGCATAAATATTCAAGCCTAAGCTAGATCTAAAAAAAATTGTTAGTCAAATACTTGAGAAAAATTACAATCTAGATATATGGATAATCAATTGAAACCCTAGATTGCTTGTAAACAAAAATAAAAATAAAAAGGGAAAAATTTAAATGAGATGGACAAAAATGCAAGGAAGATCAATGCTTTGTCCCACTTGGGCAATGGGGTCACTTGATCAAACCTTGAGTAACATTCTTGTATCTTCAAGACTTGAAATCATTAGCACCATGAAGGATTACTAATGATTTTTAAGTTTAGATATTTTATACACTACAAGGTTTCTAGGGAAGACTAATATGAAAATAGACTTAGCCTAAGCACTACAACAAGTATTCTAACTAGCACAAAGTAAAATAATAGAACCCTAAAAATTATATGCCCTACACAATGATTTATGATTAGAGAATGACAAAAGAGATGAGATAGGGAACCTCCATTAGCTCAAATTCATTTTTTGTAAGTTTTAGTAGCTCCTCTCTTCATAGAAACCTTCAATTTCAATATTTCCTCCTTGTATCACTAGAACATATACTCAATATAAGAAACAAGACTAACACAAAGCTTTGCAAAACAAACTAGCTCTTCCAATCTGTTTCCAACCATAAGAAATGAGGGAGGCACACTCCTTATATAAATAAGGTGCTCCCTAAATCCATACATGAAATGAAATGGGATAATAGAATACCATATCCTCATACCATGTGATCAAGTGAAAACCATGAGCTCAATACCATGAGCACCCTCATACCATGGGTAAAAACTACTCCAAGTTGAACACCCTCCTAAAAAAAGGGGTCAAAACCATGTGTGAGCTCAAACCCCTAGTAAAAATCATGAGTTCCCTCTATACCATGAGCCAAAATCAAGAGTTTCCTCTATACCACCACACATGTGAAGAAACAAGGGGTAAATGAAGTGCACCCCACCAAAAAGGTTCTAGAAACACCACACATGTGGGCTAGGAGAGAGAAAGTGCACCCAAGTGGAGTGTTCACACATGTGCCAAGAAAATACACCCTCCAATTGGATAGAAAGTATCCACACGTGTGAAAAAGGGGTCCAAAAGGGCTGCACTCCACAAGAGTGCTAGTAATATCAAGTAATAATCCCCATAATTGGCTCATGCATGCTCCATATGTTTATAAGTGTACAAATAATAATATGGATACCTCTATGATCATGTCAATGCACTGTCACAAATCCCTAGGTAGTGACACATATTCCAATGTGGTGTCATGGATCCCAAGAAATATGGCATGGATCATAATGCATATATATCTATGTGTATGATAGTACATGGATCCCAAGGTAGTATCACAGATCCCAATGCAAGTACATGGATCTTGATGCATAATGTATGGATCCCAATGTGGGGCACCCACCTATAATGATGAATTAAGTCTCAACACAAGTCATTAGGCAATTTGCATTAAGTAATATCTTATAACAACATCATAACATAAGTTAATTTGATAATTTGTCTAAGTTTACCATGGTGGGACAACCTTACCCTTATTACATGTGACAATTCCTAGGACAAAAGGTATTTCCTAGATCACTTGGTTAGAGATAGGTAAAAATGATGGATATCTTATGGAAAGGGAAGGGAAACTTATGTATTGACTCTCAAAGTCACATGTGATGATAGAAAAGGCCTTTTAGTTGGACCAACTAGCTTTCTAAAGTTAGGAATATTCATTATTTACACATTCAAGCCTTTAAGAGGGAGCTTGGCTCAAAGTCACCACCTCGACACATTATTTTATTACCCCTTTTTATATTTGTTTCTTCGATTTCTCATTCCTTTATTTAGATATGCATTTTTTTAGCATGGGACTTAAGGGCCGGGCCTTTTTAATGAGATGACATAGCTTTAGCTTCATTAGTTTTTCAATTTTTTTATTTTCGTGCTCTTCACCTATCGCCCTTTTTTTGTTTTTTGACTTATGCTTACATTGATCTCCAATTTTTTCAACTAGACCTTGTTGGGTGACATAAGATAATTCAAACATAAGCGAAGATAATACCTTTTTATGAATGAGATGGAAGTAAAAGGGAAAAAATGGAAAGTGTTAGGTATGGTTAGGTTATGAAGTACGCTAACTCAACTAGATCCCCAGTAGTATGACTTGACCCAAGTCTTGATGACACTTATCTAAGGAAAATTATGTCCCCCCCATGGTGCAATGAGACAAAATAATAAAAATGTTATCATTAAGAAGTCTTATTAGATCAAAACCAATGTTTATTACATTCATGACCAGGTAATAAATTGTTGGGTATGTGTTATATTATTTGCATGACTAGAACTTTGTCCACATTGTGCCGAGTGTGTGGGGGTTTGGGGGCAATGCCCACGATTTATTTATTTTTGCATTTTTTGCATTCGTTTTTAGTGTTTTTTTGGCACATGGTTTTTGTCCATGGTTTTCTAATTTTGGTTAAGGAATTAGGGTTGTTGACTAATCCACATCAATGGATTAGGGTTTTTGGATGCCGCAAGATCCTCTATATATTGTATTGTAAACAATGAAGATATATGGTGAATAAAATATTAGAGGTGCAACTCTAAGCAAGTATTTGGTTGTAATGGTTTGGGTTTCTCGGGTAAAAATATTTGTGTAATGTGTGTGTGTGCCATTGTATCTTTTATATTTCTATTAAGAATATGTTTTCATTAATTAATTGTACAAGGTTAAAATCTACATTCGGTATCAGAGATGTTATTGGCTTTAGGGGGATGCCTTTATGGCTAAGGGTTTGGGTCAGGTCTGTGATAAACCTTGTTAGAGTGGAAGATCTATGGTATTGATTCTTCATGTGAAAAGAAATGGTGAGTTGTTTGAAAATAGAGAACGAGAAATTTAATGAGCAAATTTTTGAGTTGTGAAAGCTCAAGATAGAATATATATTGGTGGACAAAGATCAAAGGACCATTGTGAATCCAGTTACTACACCTATAGGAACTTCAAAAAAATAATGGGAAAATTTGGATCAGAAGGCGAACAACACAATCCAATTGTGTCTCTCAAATTCAGTATTACTGAATGTGTCAAGGGAAGCTACAACCAAGGATTTATGGAATAAGTTAGGGGCTTTGTATCAGTCTAATTGCATGGTAAACAAATTGTTTCTATGAAAGAAGCTATACAACCTTAGGATGAAAGATGGAGACTCAGTGAAAAAGTATATGAACACCTTCAATACATTGGTAAGTCAGTTATTATAATATGTTGATATTAAGATTTATTATGAAGATAAGTGTATCAATTTATTGTGCTCTTTACCCAACTTGTGGGATGGTGTGGTTGTGGCCATAGGTAGTAATACAACTACTTAAAGTTTCAATGATATGGTCTCATCCTTGTTTTTAGAGGATATGAGATGGAAAAACATGGAAGGATAGAGAAAAAATGTCTTATTTGCAGGAGGATGCTCCCATGAAATAAATATATCTAAGTCCTCAGGGAGATATAAATCTAAGGGAAGATCTAAATCTCCACAAAAAATTGTAAAGGTATGCTGGAGATGTGGAAAATAAGGGCACTACAAGAAGAAATGTAGATCCAAAACTGTTGAGAGAGGGAAGGGATCTGATGATGCCCCTTCTACAGAAACAAAAACCTTTGTAGAAGAAGGAGGATATGTGTACATGGCTTCTTCAAGAACACATGCATATCACGAGGCATAGTTGGTTGAATTAGGTGCATACTTTCATATGACTCCTTATAGGGAGTGGTTTTTCAAATATGAAAGGTATGATGGAGGTGATGTTTTCCTAGGTGATGAATCAACAACCAAAATAATAGGGAAAGGAAAAGTCAAGTTGAATCTTATGGATGAAAGGATTAGAACACTCCTTGGTATTTTGCACATCTATTGGATGTATGGGATGACCCGGGTTATACATTATTTTTCCAACAAAACCCTATTTTATAGCATTATTAACCCCCTAACCACTAGGACATCATCTCCTAGAGGTCACCTACCCAATTCACTCATTTTTCATCATCTTCCCACTGATTTTCTATTGGAGTTACTTCACATAAACCTAGGATTTCTTTTTCCCAAGTTTTTCCTATGTTTATTAGTCATTATTAAGTCTCCTATATTTTAGGGAGAATATTCCTCTAGGGAGAATATTCTCTTTAGTTTTCACTTCAGTTTGATCAGTTAAGTGGAGTCTAGATGCTACATTGGTATTGCCACCATGCAACATTGGGATCATCACCAACTAATGCACATTTTCCTTGGTATCATCACTAGACTAGCACATTACCCATGATTCCCTAATATCGTCCTGAATTCACTATATTCTAGTCAGTTAACTAAAGATTGATAGATTAGTTAACTCAACTAGGTGGCAGTTCACTCCCATAACTACCTGAGAGACTAGACTAGGTGGTAGTTTAATCCCATAATTGTTGGTGTGTGTCCAAATCACTCTATACCACCACTATGGTGCATTGGATTCTCCTATAGTGTGCATTGGTTGATTTATACAGATTATATCATGTGTGAATTATTCATCATTCATTCAGTTAATGAGAATTCTTCCATTCTTTCTCTCTTTCTTCTTCTTTCTCAATTTCTCTCTGCAAATGTGTGTTATTTTCTAGCTAGATCTAATATGTGTGTTATCACCATAACAAATTTATGTGGGAGATCTGGTTTTCAAAACTTAGCGAGGTGCTAAAACCGACATAGAAGCGTGATAAACTGGAGGGCATGGCCAAATGTAGTGGAAGGCAGCTAAATCTAGTGACAATGCAGAGTCAATGGGACCCGGTGGGACACAGATCGCGGGCACTGCAAATCAATGGTCAGGGATCATTTCAGACGGGGAACTTACATGGAGGATAATTTCTAAAAAGCGAGCCGAAAATAAAATCGTGGTTTCGGATCAGGACCATGTGTTGCCACTGGGTGTATTTCGGGGTAATAAGAAAGTTGTCCCAAACTGTTTCCCCTCCTCCCCGAAATCAGAAAGTATATAAAGGGGCGTCCTAGTCATTATTTGATTGTTTTTCAAATTGCTGGAACGTTGGAATATTGGTGCGACCACCCTATTCGAAGTGAAGCTCAATAGTACGCCAAACTCACACATTTTCTGCTCATTTACAGGTATTTTTCATCGACACCATGGACCTTGTCATTATGTCAGTAGTAGAGAAAGATCCCATGTCAAACAAAGAATCCCTAATTGACAGAGATTTAGATGTGTTTGACATAAGTATCCATTTTGCCCATCTCCATGTCCATAGAAAACCTATCAGATAATGTAGGGAAACAGATACCTTTCCTCGAAGTAGTTCATGCTTCCATAGTCCCTTATGCTGTCGAAGTTGCATTCCCCTTCCCCGAGTTCATAGGTTGGTGTGAAGAGCAGTATTCACAGGAAGAGAGAGTCGTCTTAAATAAAATAGGGTCTGATGTCCTATGTATAGTAGATGGCATGTCAATTTGATATGCCCCCAGCATACTAGAGTTCCCCTCCATAGTGTCTGAACCATTTGAAGAAAAAAATCTAATTACAGTTTACAGGGAATGTCCCCTCGAAGTCAAAAGCCTATTTTTGCAAACAATTGTCAAACCAGAGCATATTTCTGAGAGTCTGTCTTTGCCAATAAGTGTAAATATCATGGTTATCGAAGTCCAATGGGTCTATTCCATACTTGGTCAGATTTTAGGTTTAGATAATGACAAGTATGTGGTTGAGGTCATGTTAGGTTTTTTGTTATCATTTTTTAGGTTAGAGTCCAGTCAGTCAGTTTGCATCCATTTTGACATATTCATAGCTGATAATATACACAAGCAGCTAGTGAATTTCCAATCACTAAGACATTTCAGAAATTATACAGATCTGCTGAAGACTTTCCTGGAAAAAAACAAGAGAGAGTTCCCTAAAGAAACATTCATAGCAACTGAATGCAAAAGAATCACAATGCTCATCTTTATCAACAAAGTCATGTCCAGAGTTTACAGCCTGATTTTCAACACTAGACTGCCAAGAGTCCTAGATGACATGAGGAGTTATTTGCAACCAAATCTAGAAAACAGATTGGGGGACTAGGTACTGTTCATTCATTCAACGATGATATGGGTGTATGGTTGTCATGAATCCCCCTATCTTCTTCCTATCTTTCTGACACCCAGAGTATTTTCCTTGGAATTCATAAGGAAAAGAATTGTATCGAAGACAAAGCACTTCTTGAAACTACACAAGGAATCTAGCCCGAGATTCCCTTTCATCATTTGACCCTTCATTATAAAAACTAGATCATGCTTATCTTAGATCTAGGACAAGCTCAAGGAGTTTGAGTTTGCACAACTAAAGGGAAGAAGATATGATCCACATCAGATCATATCCAAGAGAAGACTGATGAACAAGCAGACTCCCTATGAGAATAAACATGTTGAGGGTTTTGACAAGTTGAAAAATATGGATGTATGTGCTGATATGAAATCTATATTTCATCCAACTCAAAGACAACAAGTGGAGGCGAACCTGCAACAAAATTAAACACAACAAACCCCTCAGAAGATGATAGTTAAAGTTCCCAAGATAAGTGTTTATAGCAAAATGAGCAGTTCAGAGGCCCTAGGCACCAACAGTTAGCAGACTGTCCCTAAAAGGATGAATATCACACAATCCCCACAGATAGTAGATTTAGAGGTAGAGGAGCCTAAACAGAAAGTAAATATGGATATGGTGGAAAGTGACACCATTAATGTAGAAGTTGGTAAAGGAAGCAAGCTCCAAAGCAAAGGTAGCTCAAGAAATTTCAGCAGAAAAACACACATCTTTGATAAGGCACCTGGAGCATCCTATCAATCTAAAGAATATTTGGCAAATCAATATGCTGAGAAATGGAACTTGGCTATGAATGAAATGAGGGAGTTAATCCCTGAAGTAGAAAGGATATCTCAACATAAGTCTTCTTTGTTCACATTGAGAGATGTAGAAAATAAGACCTTCAATATAACAGTTGCAGATGAAGATAAAGTCTCTGAGATCAAGATGAAATATGAAAAAATCAGTGCTCCTAACAAAGTGAAGTTCCATAGGAATACCAGTGACATGGTGCATTCAGATTACTTGGGTCTAAGACTGAAGAATTCAAGGCTGTCAAGTTATGCACTTAAGTTGGAAGGATAGTTGAGGCAAGACAAAGCATCCAACAGAGCTTGGAAAACCCAAGTCAAGAGGCTAGAGTCTGAAGGCTGTCTGGGAGTGAAATCCTCCTTAGAAGAAAAAGACAAGCTGATTCAAAGTTTGAATAAAAAACTAAAAATGTCTTCCACAGAACATCCACAAAAAACATAACTGGTTGTTCTAGAACATGAGAAGGAGGCATTTAGACAAGAGGCATTGAATTAAAAGGCCAAGGTATTACAACTGGAACAAGAAAAAGTGAATTGGTCACAAGGGCAGACAGAGGCACCAAACATGGTTGTAATTGTACTTTCTACTACAAAATCTAGGAAAAGCACTGAAGGACTTGTCCAGGATATGTCCCAAGTCAACCTGTAGGTAGGAGAGATCAAAGTTCTAAAGGGAGATATAGAGAAGTTGCAACAATAAATGAAAACAAAGGATGAAAGAATGGCCTAGTTTCAGAAGGAAAATCAAGCTTTGTAGGAAAGAGTAAACAAGCTAAAGATGAGATTGACAGGCAAAGGACTATTGCAAGGAGCCAAACTCATCATCTGGGATTCTATTGCTACTGAAGCTGCCAAGTTTAGTGTGTAGTTGAACTTCATCATTGACAAATATAACATGACCATCACAACTAAAAGTAGATGCACTGTTGTAAATGAGACCTTGGCTAAGAAACCATCAGAGTGGGCCCAAAATGCTACAAACTTGCTGAATTACATCCCCACTACAAAACTTCAGACCATTGGGGTCCAAGATAGAACTACATTGATCATTTGGGGTAGGAGGGTCATTTCCAAGCATAACTTGCTTAAATCAGTCCAAACCAAGGCCATACAGATGGAGCAGAGTATACAAGAATTCAAGGATCTGTTTGAAGAGTTGTTCATCAAAGGCCTCCCACCATTTTCGGATGGAAAAGGGAAATTGTATTATTAGGATGAATACAACTCTCACCTCGTCCAATGCAGAATGGATCACTCCAAGTTTGAAAGCTTGGAAGAAAAATTGAAAGGAGCCACCCTGGTAGAATGTGTGATAACAGATTTCGAGATCTTGAATCGATTCAAGACAGTAAAGATCGGGCTGCCAGTCATGACGTATGCCTATTTCATTGGCTTGGAGATCCTAATCAAGGAAATGATGGACTACAAGATCCGTTCTGACCTGCAGTTGAAGGAGATAGTGCGGTTGGGAACAACAAAATGCAGTCTTCCAGGAACCAACAAATAATGTCGAGGTGTGACTAGAATAGTAAATCCAACAGAGGACCAAAGAAAAATAGATGGTGAAGACAAAATATGAAGAGTCAGAGGAATCATTCGTTGGTTCATGAAACATTTTTGTTTGATCAATCATTGTAATCAGTTTCCATACCGAAACTGTCACTTGTAATTATTAAAATCAGTTTAGAAGATGAAACGTTTCAGTTCAACTATTGTAATCGGTTTCTAATTGAAAGGAACTGGAATTGTATAAATGCTAGAAGTTCAGAATGTATTAATGTTGGCAGAAGCGCAAGGGCACCTTTTAGTTGTTCTGAACTCAATTGTAGATTTCTAGAGTTGAATTGAATACATATGTAGAAGCTTTTGAAGTCTCTATGAAAAGATTCTAATGGTGGTGATATGAGTTTTGTCTCCTCTCCTTCTATGTATTTTCTGTGTTCTTTGACTCCATTTGCACTTTCTTCTTTTTAAATTGGATAGTTAAAAGCTCAGAATTCATCTTGTGATTCTCTTGGCTTAATCAATTTAAATTGTGTGAAATTCTTCATAACTAATTAAGAATTCATTTCATTAATTCTCCGAGGCAGTTAATTGTTTCCTTTTTCTTCTTACACTCTGCAAACTAAAATTTATAACTCATATTCATCTCCTCAGTTATCCTTTATCCTTTGGAGAGTTCTACAGGCCAATCATTGTTTTCATTCAATTTTGTAATTTTGACTCCATAGCCCTAAGTGTCCCTCCCCTTCCTTGCCAACAAATTTATAAAAAATTCCCAAAACAAACTAAATCTAGCCATTAATTTCCAAATAAACATCAAGTGACACGAGAGAGCCCTCTCTGAGATGAGAAGGTTAGTACCCATCTCCAAAATTGGTTGAAATAATTATCTCTATCATTTGTTTATCAGATGAACAAATTTACTGAGTGCTAACATTCTGGCACCGTTGTCGGGGATCAAAAGTGAAATCTTCCCTAGGAAAAGAACGACTTAAAGATTCAGATTTGATTCTTGAGGGTGACACTGAATCAAACACCTTATTAGATGAGACTATTTTTACCCTGGCAACTCCATTACCAAAAGATCAATTGCACCAAGCAGTTTGAGTTAGAAATCCTGTCTCCCAAGAGAATTCACACTAGGAGAAACCCAGGCCCAAAAGCTACAATCCCTATGTCTGATCCTGAGATTGTACACAAAAGGAAATAAAGACAAATAATCCTAGCTTTGCATTTAGAAAACTATCTATCCTTTCCCAAAGATGGAGTAAAAATCATTGAATACCTTGAGTTTGACGTGAAATTTGAGTAGACTCTATTCATAACTAGATCTGAATCTTGTTTGAACGAGGTAATCTTTGATGAGAAAAGGTTCCAAGATTTAATTTTAGCCACCTCTACTAGACCTATCATGATCCACACTCAAAACTAACAACCACTTCAAGCCCTCACAAAAACCATGGAAGTTAGTTTTTCCCCTCTTGTACTCCCTGCTCAGTTACATGGTTTTCCTCGGGAGTATAATCTAAGGATCAAACTGTATGATGCTGAAGGCAGTGTGTCAGCCCAAAAACATGTAGACTGGTTCAATGATTTTATAGACTTAGAAGAAGTATATTTTGAAGATGCTAAAATGAGGTTGTTTGCACAAAGTCTTGCAGGATAAGTGAGAAGGTGGTTCAGAGCTCTCCCAACAGCTAGTATCATAAATTTTGAGGCCTGTGAAACCAGTTTTCTTGCAAAGTGGGGTGACAAGAAAAACCCCATTCAATTGTTGACTCAATATAACAACACGAGGATGTCACCTAATGAAACAATGCAAGAGTTTTCTTCCATATTTGTAAAG
>JASDQU010947173.1:5122-25078 GCA_032191745.1 Picea mariana
GACAGGTTGGGTGCTATCGAATGGTGGAACATGTATGGTTCCCCTGCCAAAAATTTGCATAAATTGGCGGTGAAGGTGCTTTCTCAGGTCGTTAACACCTCTTCTGCAAAGAGGTGTTGGAGCACCTATAGCTTCATCCACAGTGTAAAGAGAAACAACTTGAATGCAGACTAGGTAGAAAGCTTGGTTTATGTGCATTACAACTTGAGGTTGTTGTCGCATTACTATGATGCAGATGGGAATGCTTTTTGTAAAAGAGATATGACTTGGGATAACAATCACGAGGAGACTAATTTACAGGATGGAACCATTCTTTTAGAGCGCTTGGAAGAGGAACTTTTGAGTGATCATGATGGCGATCATATTCCTGGAGGAGACATGCCACCCCGATCTACTACAAGGGTTCCAGATTCATCAATTTTACCTTTATCTGCACATCGTCCATTGTCACGTGGGGGCCATTCAGTTGCTAGTCGTGTTCCATGATCACTTCTACCTATTCCTTCTCTTATTCAAAGATCACGGGAGAAGAAACTACAATTTTCTCGTGGCAAGAGGAAAACTTAGAGCATAGTACTTAGTACTTGCTAAGTTGCTACTATATACTAGATCTCTTTTTTGGTTTTATGTTTAGAAGTAGTCTCTAAAACTTAGTACTTTGTCTTGAGTCTTGAGTCTTGACTCTTTATTATGGCTTATTCTGTAAACAATGAAGTTATGCAGTTATGAACTTAAGAACATCATATGACAATTTACCTTTGAAGTTTATGATTGATGTGATGATGCTTTAATGTTGAGTCCCACAAATGTTTATGATTGATGTTATATGTGTAGTATGTAGTATGTACTGAATGGTTGATTCTTTAATGATCATCGATTCATCACTAATCAATTAGTTAAATGATCTTATATCTATGTTTTCATGTTTTTTGCAATTGATTCAACATTCTGTTATATATTTTTTATGTATTATATAAAAAACGCTCCCGCTCCAGGAGATTTTTGAAAATCTGTGCTTCTTGCTTCCGCTCCCCACTCCCAACAGCATTGTACTAGACAGGGTCCCAAGGAAGGGGCCAAACCATAGCAGAGTGGCGGTGGGCAAGAGAGACATGAGCACAATGAGATGCTTTGCTTGTGGAGAGATGGGTCACTACGCAGGACAATGTCCCAAGAAGAAGAAGAAGCAACAAGATGGCACTGCAATGACAACAAAGGAGGAGGAGTTCGATGCTCAGTTTGCGAAAGAGTGTGCATTCGTCAGTTGTTGTTTATCAATATATACACCATCCAGTGGCAGGTAGGGAGACAGAGTTGAGGAGGACCTATTGACTCAGAGTATTGATTCAGAGGGAGTTCAGACTTGGTTTTCGAGGACACCGTCTTCAGGGGTGACTTGTCCACCCGGGACAATTTCAGTTTTAGAGTTGCCGAGATAGAGGGATGGTGTAGAGGCTTCAGAGCATTAGAGATTGATGAGGAGGAGGAGCAGGGCACCACAGAGGCTTGAGCCTCACTTGGCTGTGGAGACAAGTAGATCAGGTTCAGGTTCCACTTCAGGTGGAAATCACTTGGTGAGATGCCAAGACCCAGAGACTCTTGGTGAGATGCCATTAGGGGAGACTCCTGGTTAGATGCCAAGAAATGTGATTCGTGGTGAGATGCCAAGAGTAGTGACCGTTGGTGAGATGCCATGAGGTAGAAATCCTTGGTGGGAGACCAAGGTTGAGATCTTTNCAGTTGTTGTTTATCAATATATACACCATCCAGTGGCAGGTAGGGAGACAGAGTTGGGGACCTATTGACTCAGAGTATTAATTTAGAGGGAGTTCAGACTCGGTTTTCGAGGACACCGTCTTCAGGGGTGACTTGTCCACCCGGGACAATTTCAGTTTTAGAGTTGCCGAGATAGAGGGTTGGTGTAGGGGCTTCAGAGCATTAGAGATTGATGAGGAGGAGGAGCAGGGCACCACAGAGGCTTGAGCCTCACTTGGCTATGGAGACAAGTAGATCAGGTTCAGGTTCCACTTCAGGTGGAAATCACTTGGTGAGATGCAAAGACCCAGAGACTCTTGGTGAGATGCCATTAGGGGAGACCCTTGGTAAGATGCCAAGAAATGTGACTCTTGGTGAGATGCCAAGAGTAGTGACCGTTGGTGAGATGCCATGAGGTAGAAATCCTTGGTGGGAGACCAAGGTTGAGATCTTTGGTGTGATGCTTGTTGAATTTTAATGGTTAGCTCATGCGCATGTAGTTTATTTCAATTTAGCATGTACTTGAACCATAAACAATGCAACAATAACCAAGATCGCAAGAAGAATAACTATGTGCAAGAACACAAGAGTTTATCTTGGGAAAACCCTTCTCAATCGAGGGAAAAACCCAACAATCCTTTGCTATAGAGTCAAGAGAAGATCCCCCACACCATGAACCCTAGAGCACACAAGAGGGTGCTCTATGACCTAGAAACTTGCGCCTAAGAGAAGTCCGCACTTCAGGCATACATGTAGCTTGAGAGAATGTTACAATGAAGTGTGAGTGAGTGATCCACAATGGGGATCTACTCACTTATATATACAAGACCTAACACAACAATAGGTGTGTCTATTGGCACAATAGGGCCGACCTGTACAACTCATAAATATAATTAATCTTTACACAATGTTAATTATCTTTTACATGGTGGGGCCGACTTGTACCCTTCACTAAGTCCATAGGAGTCTGACAGGAGACCATCTCAAGTTATCTCAACCTCAGTCCAGAGGAGTAGGACAAGAGACCACACGCCATTTCAACTTAGTCCAGACGAGTTTGACACACCCATCACATGGGATCGATCACAGATCGTCTCAACTCAGTCCAGAGGAGAACGACCTAGAGAATGTCTCATGAAGCTGCAATCAACAACACTCCCTCTCAGCTAGGGAGGCATTCTCTACCGGGCCATGTCTCTCACGGAAGTACTCGAACTTCGTCCTGGCAAGAGGTTTGGTGAAGACATTTGCAACTTGCTGGTGTGTAGAAAGGTACTGCACATGTACTGCTTTCCTCTGCACCATATCTCTAATGTAATGGTATTTGATCTCAATGTGTTTCAATTTATCGTGAAACACAGGATTCTCTGAGAGCTTCACACAACTCTGGTTATCGCAATGCATAACGGTGGAATCCATCTCATGACCAAATAAGTCTGCAAGGAGATTGCAAAGCCACACTGCTTCGCGGACTACCACACATAATGCAATTTACTCTGCTTCTCCATGGCAGATCCCAAAGTGAAACAACAACCAGATGTGCTCTTCTGGTCCACTGCGCTCCATGCCCAATCTGCATCAGCATATCCCTGCAATCTCATGTCTACATCAGAGGCATATCTGAGGCCATAACCAATTGTGCCTTGTAGATATCTCAACACATGCTTCGCTGCTATCGAGTGTGTCTGTCTCGGCTGACTCATAAACTGGATGAGTACACTCACTGCATAGCATATATCAGGTCTGGTGTTAACCAGATACATCAATGATCCAATCAGCTGTCTGTAAAGATGTGGATCAATCTCGCCTGAATCAGAAGAAGCCTCGTTCATTTTCTTTAAATTCATTACCATCGGTGTAGGCATGGATTTGCAGTTTGTCATCCCGAATTTCTTCAATATATCAACTGTATATTTTTCTTGACTTCATAAAATCTCATCAGTCCTCTGCCACACTTCTAGTCCCAAGAAGTAGTGCATCATACCAAGGTCCTTCATCTCGAATTCAGAAGCCAATGCATGCTTGCATTCAACAATGAGGCTTTTTGAACCRGTGAGGAATAAGTTATCAACTTATAGGACCAAAATCAGACACTCGTCACCAACAATGTGATAGTATAGGTTGGGATCATCAACACTCTTGTTGAAGCCCAAATTCATCAATTATCCATCAATCTTCTCATACCAAGGACGAGGTTCATGCTTTAGTCCATACAGGGCTTTCTTCAACCTGCATACATGAGACTCCTTCTCATGTGTCACGAATCCATCTGGCTGCTTGATGTAAACCTCTTCCTCAATCTCACCATTGAGAAAGGTTGTCTTTACATCCATTTGATGTAGTCTCCAACCCATGGATGCAGCTAGGGCAATAATCGTACGAATAGAAGTGTATCGAGAAACAAGAGAAAATGTCTCCTCATAATCTATTCCCTCCATCTAAGAGAATCCTCTAGCCACAATCTCGCTTTGTACTTCTGGACACTTCCATCAGCTGCATGTTTGATCTTATAGATCCACTTGGAAGTCACTACAGACTTCCCTTCTGGTCTTAGAACAATATCCCACACATCATTCTTCATGATGGATTGATACTCTTCGGTCATGGCATCTTGCCAATCCTGCTGACCTGCTACTTCTCCATGACAAGAAGGCTCAGTATCAATGATGTGGCTCATCGCTGAAACATAGCTCGAAAATCTCTGTGGTCTCTTGCTCTCTTGGAATGTACCACGAGGAACTGCAAGTCCCTCTGCCTCCTACAAAGTATGTCGAGCCTAAGTAGGCCTTTTATGGCCTACTGAAATGTCTCTGGGAACATCAACTGGATTAATTGGATCAACTGGATCTGTAACTGTCTCCCTCTAAACTGTTGAAGGGGGAGAAGGTACCGTCTCTTCCTTCTCAAATAGTTTGACTCCCTCTGAAGTCAGAAGGATAAACATCTGCCCTGGAGGAAATTGTGACATCATCCTTTTCCTGTGTTGCTATCTTGGAGACATCCGATGTCTTCTCAGGTCCTCTCCTACCTCTACACTACTTTGTTGGCCTCCTGTACTAAATTAATAACCAAGATGACCTCCCATAGGGATAACAATCAAAATGGCCTCCTGTACTAGGATAATAACCAACCAAGAAAATTTGGACTCCTGTACCAGGGATAATGGTCCAAGTCATGAGGGATCTCATACCAGAGATAATACCCTTCATTATCAAAATGCAAACAACTACAGAGTAATGATGAAATCAAATAAAGAATGTAGTACAAACTTACCTTACTCTACAATCATGCTCAATTTTGCTTTTGGTCCTCCTGAGAAAGATGAGATATGAAGAAGAATGCCTCATCTTTTATGTCTTCATCTCTCTGATGTGGTTTTGAATCGACATCTGCAGTGGATGCATGTTGTCTTTCTTTCTTCCTGGTAGGACAATTTGTCGCAATGTGTCCATACTTGTCACATCTGAAACATTGAATCCTTGAAATGTCTTTTCTATGTTCATGACCTGGAGCTGTTGAAGTTTGCTTGTCTTGTAATGCTTTGTTGAAACTTCTTCTATTCCTTCTTCCTCTCTTTGCATGAGAAGCAAGAGCTTGATTGTCATCATGATGGGAGTCTTGCACTCCTCTAGCTACTAGTCTGGTTTCCTCCTGAGTGCAGTCTGTCCAGAGACTATCAAACTCAGGTAGATATGCTCTTCCACTGATACTTTGAAGAAATGGTTCCCAATATCTTAGAAGAGCATTGAGAGTAATCATGACAAGTTCTCTGTCTGTTGTTGTTTCTCCAATGGCGCCTAGCTGATCTCTGATCTCTGAGATCCTCATGAAGAACGTGCCAATGGTGTCAGCTTTCGTCATCTTGATATTTTGAAGCCGATGCTTCAATGTAAGGGATTTGTTTGTGTTGTTGCTTAAAAACATCTTCTTCAATGCATCATACATTTCATAAGCTATCTTCAAGGTAGCAATACAAGGTAGTAGATGATCTCTTACTGAATAGATGATTGTCTTCCTTGCTTTGACATCGTCTGCCTTCCAATCAACTTTCTCTTCATTGGTTGCTGTTTCTGGTAGAGTCTTTTCTATCAAACTCAATAGATCATTCTCTTTTAGATTGATTTGTAGTCTTGATTTCCAGGAGATGAAGTTGCTTGATCCATCAAGCCTATCTTCCACCAATGTTCTGTTGCTCATGTCTTGCAGATTCTTCACAAACCCTAACGACTAGGCTAGGAAACCTAACGGCTAGGCTAGGGTAGAAGCCCTAGGCTTCGTTGGACTTATGACTGCCAACAATAAGCCTTGTAAAGTCAAAAGAACCCTGGTGCGCTGCAAAAATCCTTCAATGAACTGCGGAAACCCTAGAGGCTAAAATTCTGCAGAAACCCTAGAAACCCTATGGGCCAAAAATTGAAATTTCTCCGATTTGCAATCTGAGAGTTCAAGGTGGTGTGCTGAAGGAGGCCATACACAACCGTGAAAGAATTAGGCTCAACGTTCAAGGGGCAAGTGCAAAAACTAGCAAAATGAAGAGGGTCGTTTTTGCAGTTGCAGCATGAAGGTGACGACTGGCTTGGGAAGGGGCTGGAGGGCTTGTGCAATGGTTCTTTCAGGAACTCTGCTCTGATACCATGTTGAATTTTAATGCTTAGCTCATGCACATGTAGTTTATTTCAATTTAGCATGTACTTGAACCATAAACAAATTAACAATGCAACAATAATCAAGATCACAAGAAGAATAACCATGGACAAGAACACAAGAGTTTATCCTGGGAAAACCCTTCTCAATCAATGGAAAAACCCAACAATCCTTTGCTATAGAGTCAAGAGAAGATCCCCCACACCATGAACCCTAGAGCACACAAGAGGGTGCTCTATGACCTAGAAACTTGCGTGTAAGATAAGTGCGCACTTCAATCGTGCAAGTAGCTTGAGAGAATGTTACAATGAAGTGTAAGTGAGTGATCCACAATGGGGATCTACTCACTTATATATACAAGACCTAACACAACAATATGTGTGTCTATTGGCATAATATTGTCGACCTGTACAACTCAGAAATATAATTAATCTTTACACAATATTAATTATCTTTTACATGGTGGGGCCAACTTGTACCCTTCAAAATACAAATTAGGGTTATAACAAATCTTACTCTTAGACAATATAGCAAGGATCTCTAACATTTTCTAGTGCTCAGCCACTAGGGACACGTCCACATGTGCTCACCCACAGGGACGTCGCTCTCAACAGATAACTCAACTAAGTCCATAGGAGTACCATCTGGAGAGCCATCTCAAGTCGACTCAACTAAGTCCATAGGAGTTTGACAATAGACCATCTCAAGTCATCTCAACTTAGTCCAGAGGAGCACGACAAGAGACCACACGTCATCTCAACTCGGTCCAGAGGAGTATGACACACCCATCACATGGGCTCTCTCACAGATCGTCTCAACTTAGTCCAGAGAAGAACGACCTGGAGAATGTCTCATGACGCTGTAATCAACAACAATGCCAAGATCTAGTTGATCTTGGATAGGTGGAGATGCACTTCCATCTATAGATCAAACAGGTTGAGCAGATCTGTGTGAGAGACCACTTGTGATTATCATGGTACTGCCATACTCATAGAGTATTTTCCAGCAGGAAACCATGTCCACTACAAGGATGGGATTGGGGGGTGAATGGCACTTTCCTCGGTAAGAGGGAGTGTTGAGATTTGGGTACCTTGGAAAGTGGTCCCATTGTGGTTGTGGGTCTCTAACCACAAGAGGGAAATATTTGACCCATTGTGCCTTCTCCCTTTGCTCATCTGAAAGTTGTGAACCTGAAAGCTCTAAAGTTGGAGCTTCCTGCTCCTCTGTATCACAGGTAAGCTCTTTGGAATGATGAAAAACAACTTCCTCATGGAAGGTCACATCTCTACCGACCTCTATAAATTTTTGCCTTGGAACATAGATTCGATATGCTTTTGAGGTTTCACTGTACCCCACAATAGTGCCTTTCTTTCTAGAGGGCTCTAACTTAGTTCTCTTTTTTTTTGGTACATGATTGTAGATAGTGTTAGAAAAGTAGGAGTGCTCGTTTAACCATATAGACAATATAGCAATATTGTCACCCAACCATAGGCCGAAGCCATCCTCGAGCACCTTAACCTTGACAGAGAATAATTCTGGAAGCAAACCCTAGGCTTAATAGCCAATCAATGTAGCGTACCCCTCTCCAGAGCTAGCTCACAAGGCAGAAAGTCCAAACCAAAACCAAGAGAAAGTTGAAGCCTAAAACCGAAAATACAAGTTGCAGTCGCTATAGCTGCAACTACTCTCCAGACTTGCACACTTACTAAATTTCTGCAATGCGCACTAGATTTCTGCAGTTGCGAGCTGTGTATGTACAAATGAGCTCTGACATCATGTATTTATACTGCTCTTTATTAGCTGTTTGGGCCGACTTCTCTTTCTGGAGGCTAAAGACTCAATATTAAATTATTTTCTTTAGCCGACTTGTCTTCTAGGGTTATATCCAATGCTTTAGGGTTTCTTCTTGCTTCCCAGAATATTCTATTCTTGTCAGGGTTACATGTGGAGGTTAATACCTCCCGCAGCTACCATAATATGAACACTCCCTCCTAGATAGGGAGGTATTGAAGGCAATGGTCTTGAGCACAAACATACCATTCAACCGGTAGCATCATCATAACCACTCAGACTACCTCATGATTAATCACAAACACCATCATCACTATCAGTATCAGTTGACAGCATCAACTGCATCATCTCTTTAAGCCATACTCCATCTTCGTAATGATGTTGAATAAGTCACTCACTCCACAGAAGAATTATTCTTCTAATCCGAACATATGTCCTAGAAGAATAATTGTTCGAACAGATGTTGGAAGCCACGCCATGGGATACAAGGACTATTCGTCTACTCTGCACATACGTCCTAGAAGAATAACTGTCTTGGACCATACACTAACTATCCATCTAGTTGGTAATCATTTTCAACACTATTGATAGTCTTCATGGCAATCAGAACAATGCCATTCAATAGAACACAACTGTGTCTTTCCATAGTAGTACACAACCACACCAAGTAGCACACGACTACTTGATAAGTGACACATAGTCACAAACAGTGGAACACATCCAACACAGTGGCATATGACTACTGTCCAGAGACATATAGTCTCCACAGTGATCATATCATTCGATGTCGACCTGTATAACAATATCATGATACAAACTGAGTCATTTGGGCCATTCTTCCACTCACATCTGTGAGATCTGGAAGAGCATCTACCCTCAGAAGGTAAAACATCAACCATGGGCTATCTAGATTATTCTTCTCAAGCATAGAAGAATAACTGTCCTTGATTTATGATCCTGGACCATTCACCTAACTAGGCCATTCCTCTGAAACTAATCATAGTGCAACCTGGAGAGAATGAGTCTACCCTAGGGAATGCCTGTCCCTGATTGCTGAACCTGGACCATTCACCTAACTGGGCCATTCTTCCTGCACTAATCATAGTGCAACCTGGAGAGAATGAGCTTGCCCTAGGGAATGATTGTCCGGACCATTTCCTGAGGAAATGACTGTCCTGCACCAACCTCCAAAATGGACCATTCTTCGAAATTGATCACAATTGTGAACTTCGAAAGAATGACTGCCCAACGAGGCAGACCATTCTACTTGACCACTACTAAGAGTGACTGCCAAGAAGAATGACTGTCCTAGACCATTCCCCCACACTGGACACAAGGGGAATCATTATCTATGGTACATTAGCAATCTATCGAACTATTTTCATTACGAAAATGACTGTTTGATCTGGACCATTTCCGAACTGGAAAAGAAAATGCCTATCCGTCAGAAATCTCAAACCACTTTCCGAACTGGAAAGGTCATCCTGGACCATTTTTTGAATTGAAAAATGACCGTCCAGAAATCAATAACACATCAGTGCTCCCTCCCAACTTGGGAGTAATCTCTTCCTTTTTCAATAAGGAAGTCGTCTCCACGAGCCCCAACTTGTTTCTTAAGTACGCAAACTTTTCATCTTGGACAGAGGCTTTACCAAAATATCTGCTATCTGCTCATCTGTGGAGATATATTGGAGAACCACTTCTCTTTTTTGGACTTCATCACGAAGAATATAATGCTTGATCTCAATGTACTTCGGTCTATCATGGAACACTGGTTTTATCTGAAGGCTTCATATAGCTTTGATCATTACAATATATCATGGTCAAGTTCAGCGCTTTTGTTTCCTGCTAGCTCATGACATTGTGGCAAAGCTCAAACTGAAACATATCCAAGTAGCACTTCTTCTGTCATCGTGAGAGTATGCCATGGATTAGCAATCCATCATCTCGTACTTCCGAGTAATTATTCTGATACACTATCTCTGTTATAGAAAGTTTTCACCACGCTTTTGCTATATATGTGATACTCTGCATCCATACAAGGTCTTCTTATATCTGCATACATGGGTCTTCTGGTATAAGCTTCTTTCTCACTTGCTTTATTTGGGAAGAACAATCTTTTACATGTAAGTTCCAATCCATGGATACTAGTGAGCTGTCGTTATAGTTTTTCTCCTTCCTTCTGGAAGAACCTCTGAATCTCGCAATGCTTCCATTCACAAGTCTTTTTCACATTTTCTTACATACACTGTTCTTTATCATAACTTCCATTTCTTCTGCTTGATTGCTTCTAGTGGGTTCAAACCAAGCTGGTATTCTCTGTATAATAATTGGTTGTTCCGGATTTTCTTTCTTCCTTGGAATCTTCATGTTCTTCCTCATGTTTTTGTTTAGCTCTTGGGTCCATGGAGTCTTCTATAGATTCCATGCCCTGAAGATTCCAACTTCTTGCTTTCATCATAGGATCACGGATGTAGATGGACAACTAAGGATACTTTAAKGCTTCTTTTCGAAGAAGACTTCTTCTGAACATGTGCTGCTTATCATGGYTGCTACTTTCAATGGGAACATGGACATATACTTCATAATCCTCAATGAATCATATCATTTAGGATTAGCTCCCTCCTAATCCTTGTTTCATGTATGAATGCATGCTCTTCTTTTTCGAATTCTATAATCAGCTCCCTCTATCTAAGATAGTCCATGCTTCCGTTTGCATCCTTATTGCCTTCTGCAAAGTGTCACAAGTCTTTTTCTATTTTCCTCTTGATTGCTGGCTTCTTTCTGTTTTGACTTATTCTGGGTCTCTTCAAGTTTGATTATGATTTCGGCTTATATGGCAATTGTTACTTATATAATTGCTTCCACAGGAATTGTTATCGAGGATTGTCAATGTACTTTCATCTTTTCAGATACATTACTTGACTAGTTGTCATCGTAATAGTAATTCTTATCTTGTTATTCTTCCATACGTGTTGTTTCATAGACCATCTTATCTTCTAAGAAATAAATATACAGGAACTATGTAAACATGGTATGTACAAGGACTATGTTACAGAAGAATATTGTTACCTTGACTAGAAGAAGAAATTTGCTTCATCTTGTTTGACTTTCTTTGAGGGTTCCTTTTCTTCGTCAACTATTGCTTCGTGTGTTTCCTTCCTTTTCTTTAACTCAGGACAATGATTCTTGTAGTGACCATATTTTCGACAGTTGAAGCATTGTATTTTTGACATATCCTTCGCTTGATTTGGTTTCTTCCTTGAGTCAAACTTCTTCGTATTCTTGAATTTCTTGAACTTTGTTGTGTAGGCTTGATCATCATCTTTCCTTTGGAGTTTCTCTTTTGCGCTAATCCTTGATTCTTCTTGTGCACAACAAGTCCAAAGTTCTTTAAATGTGGGATACTCCTTTCTTGTGTTCATGCTTGCGGCAAATGCATCCCATGTCTTGGGAAGGCCATTGAGTACTATATTTACCAGTTCCTTCTCTGAAATGATTTCTTCAATAGCTTGTAGTTGATCTCTTAACTGAGAGATTCTCACAAGGTATGATGTTATGCTGTCATCATCATTCATTTTCATGTCACGAAGCTCATTCTTCAGACTCATTACTTGTCCAATGTTTCTGACTAAGAAGAGGTTAGTTAGGGCATTGTACATCTTCTTAGATGAGTCAAGATGAGAGATGTAGGGTATCAAGTGGTCTTTTACAGAGTCTACTATGATACTCATGGCATTGATGTAATTGTCCTTGAACTTCTCTATAATTGCAACGTTTTGAGGTTCCTTCTCTTTTCCTTCTTCAAACTGTGGTTCCACGATCTTTCCTTTCACAATATCCAACACTTTATTCTTGGCAAGGATGAGGTCAATCCTTGTCTTCCACGCTTTGAAGTTAGAAGCCCCTTTTAACTTGTTTTCTGACTTCATAGAGTAAGTCATGACTGCTTTGACTTGGTCAACCTTTGACTTTGACCAAAAACTCAAACTTGATGTCTTAGCTTGTTGAGAGTACGAGGAGGTGCGCTAGGTTAGGACACACTAGGCTATCCAGAAATTAGGTCAATCTCTTCACTTAAGGTGCCTCAACAAGAGGGTTAGAACTTAGGGCTTCGTTGTTAACAAAAACTTTGACTGCAGCTGCAACTGCAACTGTAACTGAGCAAATCCTCCCAATCTATCTTCCAACGGTTAGACTGTTCGAAGATAGTGTGGGCCCATAACCTGTTAGAAAAAGAGTGTTCGTTTAACCATAGATAATATAACAATATTGTCTATGGTTAAACGAGCACTCCTACTTTTCTAACGAGGACTACAAATATTCTCAAGTGATCAACAAAAGGCTTCTTACCCGTGAAGACTTCTTTTGGAGTTTTCTCTTCCAAGGATTTATGAGGACACCTGTTTTGAATATAGACTATAGTACTTGCAGCTTCAGCCCAAAGAGACAATGGAAGATCCTGATCATACATCATAGCTCTGGCTTCCTCACAAATTGTCCCGTTCTTTCTTTCTGCAACCCCATTTTGCTTGGGATTGTAAGGCACTGTCAGTTCCCTCTTAATCCCAGAAGCTCGGCAGAGATCATCATACTTGTGGGAGTCAAACTCTTTTCCATTATCTGTTCTAAAAACACGGATATGTCTCCCTGTCTGATTCTCAACAAGATTCTTAAATTTGTGAAATTTACTGAAAGATTCATCTTTAGTTTTCAGAAAATGAATCCTAGTTTTATCAGAGCAATCATCAATTAAAATGATATAATAAAGACAACCATTCATGGACGGTGCAGTTATAGGTCCACAAAGATCAGAATGAATAAGATCTAAAATACTATTAGTTTTTCTATTACCGTGAGGGTAAGATTTCTTTGTGTTTTTACCAAGAGCACAACCTCTGCAAATACTATCATGCTCAAAATGAAAAACTGGCATACTTGTTACCATCTTTTGCAAACCCGGGAGAGCATCATAGTTGAGGTGTCCAAACTTTTTGTGCCATAGTTCGCAGGGGTTGATCATCTCATGAGCTAATGTTTGAATAGCCTGACCCTAGACTTTGTAAAGTCCACCTTCTTGAACCCCGATTATCATGGCTGAGCTCATACTTTCATTTGAGTGCCACATAAGAGCCTTTCCTTTGGAGAAGGCTACCGTGTACCGTTAACTTTTAAGAACTGCAACTGAAATAATATTTGTCTTTAAACCAGGAACATAAAGAATTTTTTCAACATGAAATACATTACCTGATTGAAGCTGAAAAGAGGATGATCCAACTACTTTGATGGCATAAGAGCCATCATCACCCAATTCTACCTTCACATTGAACTACTTGTCTCGATAATTCACAAGATTCTACTTGAAGCCTGTCATGTGCTTGGAGGCCCTGCTGTCCACTAACCATATTTCTTCTGATTTGGTGATAGCACCAAAGAGAGCTGAAACAAGATAACTCTCTCTGCGCTGCTCTTGTTCTTTAGAGGCAACTCTGGTTCTCTTTCTCTGAGGTTCTTCTTCCTCAGCTGCAACTGAAGCATGGAACTTACATTTCCGTTTCTGCTTTGAAGGAGGGTTCCTACAGTATTTTGCATAATGACCTAGCTTGTTACAGTTAAAGCATCTTACGTTAGACAAATGAGAGTGAGGATGAGAGTGCTTACCTTGAGGTTTCGACGATTAGTCCTGATGATGAATCCCGATTCGGATTCGAAACGTCGATGACAAAAATGACACCAACTGTGGATTATCCGGCAATTAATCTCGTTTCTAACCTTTTCCTTTGTGTTGAGGAAACCTCTTCCATTTCTTGGCTTTGGCGGAAAGAGCATGGTCTTTCACAGTGGAAGGCTCATTTCTGCTTTTAATTCTACCCTCTTCTTCCAAGCAATCATGCCATAATCTCTTAAAGTTGGGATGAATTTCTCTTCCATTTACAGATGAGAGAAATGTCTCCCACAATTCTGGAAGACCATCTACTGCCGTTTGCACAAGGTCATCATCATCTACTGCAACTCCAATTACTGCGAGTTGATCTTTCGTTTGGGAAATTTTGGAAAAGAAGGCAGAGATGGTTTCATCCTTTCCCATTTTTAATGTACGTAGTTGTTTCTTCAAGGTCCTCTTCTGAGTAGGGGCCTTCTTTTCATACAAGTTTGCTAGGGCATCAAAACATTCCTTTGCTGTCCTTAAGTGAGCAATAAGAGGCATCATACTATCTTTAACTGAGTAAAAAATGACCCTCTTGGCTTTGGCCTGCCTCTTCTTATAGACTGTTCTTCCTGCATTTGTAGCAGGTTCTTCCTAAGTTGCACAAAACGGGGAAACGTCTGGAAGTTTCCGAAACGGGGACGTTAGGAAACACGACCCTCCAAAAATGGAAACGTCGTATATATATATATATATATATACAAGAAAAAATAATTGTACACATAAATGACATTTTAGAAAGAAAACCATGTCTATATTAACATGAAAAGAGATGTGGCACACAGTTATAGGAGTAATTCCTTGCATGAGGACACTTGGATCGAGGTACATAGAGGGCTTGATGCTCTTGATTAAATGCCAATTCCATACCCTTATACATGATAGAATCCAGTGGAAACGTTGTAATCCTGCAAATCTTGAAATCCTGAAAACTGTTAAGTCTGCCGAATTTTGAATGGGACCTCAAAATTCTACTTTCTGCATATGAAGTCCAATGAAGTTGGAACCACTCTCAAACATCCTGAAACAATTAATTGTATTGTTAAAAATTTAAGTAAAAGGATGAAAATGAAAGTTAAAGGAGAATGTTAATGAAAGATAAAGGAGAATGAAAGTGAAAGATAAAGGAGAATGTTAATGAAAGATAAAGGAGAATGTCACTTTTACTTTAAGAATTTAACATTACCATTAATTAGTAGGGTGGCTGAAGTGGTGATGATATTTGGACAGATTTAAAATGTTTATTAGCGGTTAACGAGGGGATTTTTTGCCATCGAAGGGACCCATGACCCTCTTGGCCACTTGGCAAGGCCCGCAAACAATAAAAAATCCATCGAAATGATTGTCGTATAGCTTGAAACTCCACCGAAACGTTGCCATCTATACCGTACGACGTTTCCAAATCGGGAAACACTGTACAGTATGGTCGACGACGTTTCAGTGGAGTTTCGTACCCGTTTCGGTAGGTTTCGGGTACTGGTACTGTTATCACTCTAGGAAACTCTCCTAGGTTGTATCTCAGAGATGCGTGGTAACTTAACTGTTTTTGTAATTATTTACTCAATAATGGGTGTGGGGTTGGATCAAGATGAATATCTAAATCACTGGATTGTATCTTCAAGACAATCTAGTTATATTCAAATAGTACAAGGCCTTCAAGAGCTATTATCAGATAGGTTTGTAAATCAAATGGATAAGAAACCAATCAATTAACCAGAACATACATAAACAATATATATGATGGGTCAACAAACTAGCAGTGGATGCTTATGATTCTTGTTTAATAATCAAAGGTAAGATGACAGTTACCATAGGACATTTAAACAGAGACAAAGAAATAATTTCAACTCATAGGCATAGAATAGAAATGAAAAGAAAGTCTGACAATAACAATGAAAGAAGCTTGCAGGTTGAATATATTAAATAAAGTGTTTGTATCACAATAACAGTAGAGTCTAGAACTCAAAGTCGAACCCTTCATTCCTCTAATATTTTTGGCTTTATAGCCTTTACAAACAGTTTCCAGATCCTAGGACACTGGATCGAATTTTGCCAAAAATAGAAAGTCAATAACTGGCCCAAGAAAATAGGCAAAGATCCTATAAAATAGGTCAATTCCTATTCTTGGGTGATCTTCATGTCCTTCAGATTCTTCGATAGGTGTAGTAAGCCTTCCGAGGCTGATGGCTTTTCATGAGATATGAGAGAAGTCGAAAATGACACCTGTTGACAATAAAATAGTTTTTTCCCTGAAAATAGCTAACCAACATGACCTTTCCGCCTTGTAGAGCATCTCCAAAATCAAAACAAACTCTTGATAAGGATGTCTTTAATTATTATCTATCGATTGGAACTATTCCTGAGGCTTTTGGACAAGGAAAACCTGGATTTGTGCGAAAATACTGACTTTCTGCTCTGTCAGTGCTTTCGGTAGTTAGAATAGACAAAATTAGGACCAATTAGCTATCGAAAGCTCTGCTTTCTGTGGCTAATGAATAATCGAAATGTTCGCCTAAGCCACAGAAAGTTTTGTCTTAATGAAAATTATCAAAATTTCAAAATACCTTGTCTTAGCTCCAAAACGCCTTAGGGCTGATCTTCTGAGGCTTTTGCACCTTGCTCAACTTCTGGAATGACTGTAGGATTGTTGGTTGCCTCTGGTTCATTGCACTGAACTGCTACCTCTGCTAGGGTTTCAAGAGTAGCATGTGTTTGAGACTGGTGTTTTGAAGACATAGCTTGCGACCTTAAAACCCTGACCTTTTTCTTCAAGTCCCTAGCTACTCTCCATAAGCTGTTGTAATCTTTTACAATCTTCTCCTTCTTTTTCTTTTCCTTTATGCTTTCATGTGCTAATCTTTCTAAGGCTGAGTTGCTTTCTGCAAAATTCTTTGATAAGGTTTCATATCTGGTTTTAATTACCCTTTCTAGCACTTCTTGTTGAGCTAACTTCTTTTTAAGTTTCTTGAGTTCCTTTGATTTACTCTGCTTCACTTTTTTGCTAGATGAGGCATCTGCAACTTGTAGTTCTTGTTCTTCTTTGGGTGTAGGTGATGGAAGATCTTCATACCTTGTTGTGAATACATTTACATATACTGCATCTTCATGTCCTGTGGTAACTGAATCTTCATGCCCTGTTTCAATCTAGTGCTCTTCATCCTCCGAGTCTATGTAGGGAAGATTACGAATTCTCTTGTTTACTGGGGTTTCTTCGGCCTTCTCTGTCTCACTGCTGAAGTTTAGTTTCTTCTTAGTTTTATTAGGCTTAGAAGAAGGAGAGGGCTGATTAACTGGAACTGGAGAGATAGCTCTCCTCCTCCTCTTTCCACTTCTGGGAGTAGAAGACTTCTTGGAAGAAGGACTCTTCTTACCCTTTGGCTATACATCAGTCTGAAAATCATTCCAGAACAAGAAGTAATTCCATTCTTTGCTTCTTCTCTGCAACAGCTCATAAACCAAGAGTTTAATCAAACCATGGTGGGATAACCTGCCTGCAACCTTATTGGGCTTAGCCTTGACCTGATGAGCCATCTTAGATAAGCTTCTGTGGAGATAATAAGGCAGATTAAGCGGGTTTCTACCAGTGAAATGGTTCATGAGTTTGAAATGGTAAATCATCACCCTATTATATCTACCTTCACAAGTTATATAAACAAGAATGACTTCTAATAACTGTTGCCATTTCTTTTCAAGGAAAGACATAGGAATGTCTTTCTTCCATACCAAACACTTGTGTTCTGGTTTCAAGTAGGACCTAAATTCAACATTCCTTGTGACGGTGGTTTTGAACCAGTTTTGTCCAGTCCTGGGAAGCTCTGTCACCTCAGCTATGAGGGCTTCATCCACCTGGAATTCATCTTGACCGATGACTGCTTTCTTTCCATCGAAAGTCAGGGCAAAAGCTTCTGCCACTTGCTGGTGAGAGCTCTTTAATTTTTTACAAAAATTGTAGCAACCTGCGTCCCTGAAAAGTTGGCATACCTTCGGGTGCGATTCCAAGTAACTAATATCGTCTAGCTCCTTCCTCAGAGTTGATCCTCCTTTCTTCATTTGTCACAATGTTCCCGTACACTTGCAATTGGAAAATCGGTTTTTGGGGGAAAATTACACAGCGTAGACTTAGGAAGATTTGGCTCGGCTGTGACAGGGACGAGAAGTATGAGGCATGCATTAGAACGTGGCGCTGATTACAAGGGATGCGAAAGAGCGGCTTAAGATTTGAAACAATCATGGTTGGTGACTGTAATGATGAGAAGTACGTAACCATGTGATTTGATGAAACAACAATTTGAAAAGATTCGATATATCATGCAGAGATCAGCTCGAAGTCTCTAAACGGTTTTCCTCCTGTCTTTTCGGCGACCAATTGCAATTATAAAACCTCAATCCCGACGGTTTAGGCGTGTGAAAGGATGTGCTGACTCCTCCCACGCTCCTGTGATTTCGGTGGCTAAAATAGCCCTGAATTTCTTGTTTAAGCTGCCCAAAGCTAAGGCTTTTGGTAGCTAAGAAGCCCTTTTGAAGAAGCGCCTAAACCACCGAAACCTGAGATTTGACTTTTTTGAAATGAAAACGAAACCAAATGTTTTTTTTTAAACTTTATTACATGCATAAAGCTCTCAAAAATGAGCTTTAAAAATTTAAAAATGTATTTCTTGAATGACATCCTATCACCTAAAATAAAACAACTTGATTTATTTATCTGAGGAGATAACAGGTACGACACTCAGGGGGCCGTTTCTTGCAACTTAGGGTTCTTCCACTACCTTGGTAACCAGCTCATCCAAATCAATTTCTTCTAGGATATTCAAGACCCTAGCCTTCCAGGGATTGAAGTTTGAAGCCCCTTCAAGCCTATCTTCTGCTTCGACTAAAGATGAAGCCATCCTGAAGTCTGATTGCAGGGGAAATCTGATAAAAAACAAACTTACTGCTAACCTGAAAAAGAAACCCTTAATAGAGAATCTACACAGGCTCAAAAGTTTGCCACAAATGAGCTCTTTTCACACCATAAGCTTTGATACCATGTTAGAATTTAAGGGCAAAAACAATAGACTAGCTAGAAACAAAAATTCTTATATTTTTTCAAATCATTAGTTATTGTAATTATATGACCAACAAGACATTTAAAAAATCTGATGCATAACCTAACAACAATAGTGAATAAATAACATACATAACCCATATTTGAGTATTACCACAGTTGTAGAAAAGAACAAATGTACCTGATTAGCTGCTGTTTCCTTTATCCAATGTATGCTCAGAAAAGCTTAGTGAATCATGGATCAAACCCTCAGGGTAGATCTCTTCATAGACATAGGGACAATGACAAGAAAGACTTTTAGGTTAAGCAATCAAAACCAGAACTCAACAAGCTGGAAAACCAAAGTCAAGAACACAATCCAAGCCACTGTCCAAGTATTAGGGCTGAATACAAATCACTGTCCAACGTAGGGTTGGAAAAACAAACCCACAATCAACATTAGGCTGATTTAACACGTTCAACCCAACTTTAAACACATATGCCCACTTCAAGCAGAGACAAGTACTAGCGGTCCAATATCAGGCCTAACAATCCAATCACAAAGCATAGAAACCAAGGCGTCTGACCGGGATGAGCACTAACAAACAAAGAAACCTAAATGACATGCAGATATGGACACCTACAGTCCAACGACAAGCACAAATAGTCACAACTAGCAGAGATAAACCCTCGATAGGCTGGTGCAGACCAAGAACATGCAGGAGAGAACTGAAATGACCCTTGTAAACCTGTCCAGAAGAGCCGCAACAAACCGTCTTAATATTAGCTTGGAGGAGGTAGATCGCATGCATCAAGTGTCACAAGGGAGGGAGAGACCACTCCTATATATAGGTTTTAGGCAGGTAAGAACATATTAACCAATTAGGGTCCACTTGACATAGATTTAGGGTTAGGTTAACACTTAAAAATGACAAATAATATTTTACCATTTAAAAACATCAAGTGGTAAATCCAATGGACCATAACCAAGTCAACAAGGTAATAAATTAAATCGATGAGGTGGGTTCCAAGATCA
>JASDQU010947174.1:0-18314 GCA_032191745.1 Picea mariana
TTGTAATTATCTATCTGGTGACTCCATTGAAACGAAGTGCTCCAAAAAGAGCTCACACCAGGGCGAACCAAGAAGGCCCACTGACAACACCAGTTCTTGACCCTGAGAAGATCATCAGTAAGGGAAAATCTTTACAAAGACAGGCTTCCGGATCTACAAAGACATTAAATTCAGGTATTCAAACCGACATTTTTTCTTTCATATCTAAAAGGCCTCTAGTTGAATCCCCTGCTGCTGAAACTCATAGTTCTTAGGAAATTGAAAGTTTATCTGAAATATTGAAGGTAGAGGAACCTTCACTTTCCTCTAATGTTACTGACTCTGTTCTTGAGCATGATATTTCATCCCATCTTAAAGAGATAATTACAGGGTCCTCTCAGCAAAAAGAAACCTCTTCTTCATCTTCTTTGAATTCCTCACCCACCAAACCTACAGAAGGTGTTTTCTACACTCATACTAATCTGCCTGTTCTTGAAGATATTTTACATGATCTGTCCTCTAAGGGAGAAGAAATTTTAGCCTTGTTGCTTGGTCAGTTTTATAAGGCCTCTTATTTTTCACCCATTCCTGAAAATTCTGTTCAAAGTGAAGTGAGACAACCATTTTATTTTAACTCGGTCATCCCATCCCCACCTTCATCTCCTGCAAATTATTCTTCTGTATCAACCCCTAAGACTACCATGGCTACCCCTTTAACCAAGATGGAATAGATTTTGGCAAATAGGTATGCTCCACTTGTATTGCCCAATCCTTTATCTGCTATGCCAACTGGAGATTATCAGAAATATATGCCAAAGTTTATCGGAGCGGGTGATTATACTGTTGAAGAACACATTGAATCTTTTTATGCTTATGCTGAAAATATTAACATTTTAGAAGAAGATGTGTGGACCAGAGTTTTTGTTCAGAGTTTGGATGGCCAAGCCCGAAAATGGTTCAAAGAGCTACCAGCAAATTTAGTCACAGGTATTGAACAATTAGATGAGGTATTCTTAAAACACTAGGGAGAAAGAAGAGATCTGCTATATTACATTTCTGAGTTTGGAAATTTAAGGAGAGAAGATGGAGAGTCAGTCTCAGACTTCATAAAAAGGTTTAATAGAATGTTTGGAAAGATCCCTGCAGAGATCAAACCAAGTGATGCATCGTCAAAGATCACATTCTCGGTTGCCTTCGATCCATATTTTTGTCTAATCCTCAGAGAAAGAAGATCAGCCACACTTGCTTTAATGCAAGATGTCACCCTCGAGGTTGAATCAAACATTACAGCATCTCAGAAGCTCAAAGGAAAGGTCGAGAGAAAGAAGTTTGTTGTTGAGCCCTCTTCTTCTTCTAATAGTAAAATGGAAAAGATGGCAAAGATGTTGGACAACTTGACATCTGAAATGTCAAAATTGAAGATCCGGAATCAGCAACCAGTAAGGACAAAAGTGCCAAATGCTTTTGCCCCGAGAAATCCGAATGATTTCCCTTACAGAAGGAAAAATCCACAAGTCCAAATCCTTCAGAGAGACAGGAATGTAGCTGATGATCATAGAATCAGACCACCTTTTCAAAATGCAATGTTAGAAGAAGAACAGCAGCCATCTCATGATGAAGTTGAAGAAGCAAATGAAATAAATTGTTTTGGTGACAAAAATGATTCCTCTTTTTTGACACAAGTAGATTATGAAGAAGCCCTGATGGACCAGCAAATTCATGAGGCAAGTATTGAAGAATCTGTCTACCTGACGAATGATCAGAAAGGTTACAATTTAAGATCCAAAAATGTTATTCCGAAACCATTGCTCGTTGCTCCTGTGAAGAATAAAAAAGTTGTTGCTCCTATGAAGAGTAAAGAAGTTGCTGCCAAACAGCTTGCTGCTCCTGTAAAACAGACCTCCTCTCCTGCAAAACAACAGCATAAGCAAACACAGCCCCTATCCAAGGAGCAATTCATTCTCAAAGCTCCTTCCAACGAGGTAAAAGCTTCTGATAAATCATCTTTCTCTTTTAATTTCGAATCAGAAATTCAGAAAGTAAAGATACCTATGCCATTAATCGAACTCATGAAGAATGATATCTTTAAGTCAGCCATCCTGAAGTCCCTTGAGCCAAAGACCTCTTCATCTGCTGATTTTGTTAACCTACAAGATGACAAGCCAACAGTAACTATAGGGCCTATGATGGAAGATCGAGATGATTCTTGTCCACCATTCTATATATCCCTAAATGTCCATGATAAGATCCTCCACAACTGCTTGCTTGATTCAGGAGTGTCACATAATCTTATGCCCAAAGTAGTGATGGATGATCTTGGGCTTGAGGTCACCAAACCATATCATGATCTCTTCTCTTTTGACTCTAGGAAAGTCATATGCCTTGGCCTCATAAAATACCTTGTTATAAACCTTTCCCAATTGCCAATGAGAAGCATGGTAATGGATGTGGTGGTTGCTAATATCCCACCTAAGTTCGGGCTCCTCTTGTCTCCTCCATGGAGAAAAAGGTTAGGAGGTACCTTGCAGATGGATCTTTCGTATGCTATGATTCCGATGTTTGGAGGAGAGCTAAAAAGACTTTACAGAGAGAATCAACTTGCCTACATCATCAGCGATGCAAAAAATTCTGTAAATCATCCTATTTACGTTGTGGATACAGATTTTGGCTAGTGCATTCTTCAAATAGATGATTCTCAATCAACTCTTATGCAGCTTGTGAAGCCTACCGAATAGCAAACTGATGATAAGAAAGTTTCAGTTTGGACCATGTATTTTGATGGGGCCAGTACCAAAGATTTAGCAGGTGCAGGGGTAGTTTTGATTTCTCCTTCAAAGGAGACTATACATTTGTCTTTTAAGCTCGATTTCAGAACTACTAACAACATAGCAGAGTATGAGGCCTTGTTGTTGGGATTAAATTCAGCTAAGGAGATGGGGATAAAAGGTTTAAATGTGTTCAGAGATGCGGATCTCATCATACAACAGGTAAACAGTACCTTCCAAGCAAAGCATGTTAGATTGAAAGCCTACAGGGATGAGGTATGGAACGTAAGAGATTATTTTTCCATTTTTGAGATTTCTTATATACCCAGGGATATGAATTAGCTTGTTGATTCCCTTGCTGTTTCAGCCAGCATGTTTATTCCTCCCATGCCCCCTATGCTCAGTTATGAAATCCAAGTCAAATATAGACCATCTTTTCCTAACAATATTAAATACTGGAAAGTTTTTGAGGATGATGATGAATTTAACAGATTTCTTCAAGTGGTAGATGAATTTTCTGATATGCATGTTGACCAGCAGAATCTAAATGTAGAGGAATCCCAGAAGCCTAAGCTAAAACAAAAATTGGGTCAGCATGACATTGTTCAGCTACCTAACAATTATATACCTCGAGGTTTGGTACCTCTCGAAAGGATTTTCAATCACGATGATGTTCCCTACAACCCAGACAAAAAGGAGAAAGATCCTGTTGTTCATGAGCACAACATAGGGGGCGAAAGCTAGCCTAAATTCATAAATCTGTCCTCTGAATTGACTCCTAATCAGAAGTTCGAATATTGCATCATTTTGAAAGAATTTTCTGATGTTTTTGCTTGGAAATATAGTGATATAAAGACTTATGACCCTGATATTATTCAACACAAGATCCCTCTTGAGAAAGACACAATCCCTTTCAAACAAAATCTCAGACTTATCAGTCCTCTTCTTTTGCCTATGATTGAAAGAGAAATCAAAAAGCTTCTCATTGCCAAGATCATAATCCCTTTGAGATACTCCAAATGGATTGCAAATCTAGTAATAGTGAGAAATAAAAATGGTGAGGTCAAGTTATGTGTGGACTTTAGAAACCTAAACAGATGCTCTAAGAAAGAAAACTATCCCCTACCTAAAATGGAACATTTACTGCAAAGGATTTCAGGGGCTACTGTCATGTCTTTCCTAGATGGTTTTTTCGGCTATAACCAGATTTCGGTCCATCCTGATGACCAAGAGAAGACTGCATTTACTACTCCTTGGGGTACCTTTATGTACGCCAAGATGCCATTCGGATTAATGAATGTAGGGGACACGTTTCAAAGGGCCATGAACATAGCTTTCGTGGGTGAGAAGGACAAGTTTTTCCTCATATATCTTGATGACATCACAATTTATTCTAGTAGTCATGAGGAGCATCTAAAGCATTTAAAAAGAGTGTTCTTGAAATGCAAGCAGTTCGGAATCTCATTGAATCCCAAAAAGTCCCAGTTTTCTCTCAGGAAAGGTAAGATCTTAGGCCACATTGTCTCAGCCGAAGGTGTAAAGATTGATCCAGCTCGGGTGGAAGAAATTCAAAGGATGTCCTTGCCAAGGTCAAAAAAGGATATTCAATCGCTGCTCGGTAAGATCAATTTTGTTAGAAGATTTGTGCCAAATTTTGCCGAGTTAGTAAAACACATAACATGTATGCTGAAAAAGGGGTCTAAGATAAAATGGACAGACAATGCAAGGAATTCATTTCAAGATATCAAACAGGCTATCATGGAATCCCCGACTCTGATCAGTCCGGATTACAGTAAGATTTTCTGCATTTTTTCCTTTGCTTCTTACGACACAGTGGCAGCATTCCTGCTATAGAAAGATGATGACAATTTGGATCACCCAGTTGCTTTCTTCAGAAAAACACTCAAATATGTTGAACTAAGGTATGATCCTATTGAAAAACAAGCCTATGCTCTCTTAAAATCTTGAAAAGCCTTCAGAATTTATATCCTCCACTCAAAAGTCACTGCATATGTTCCTTCACCCTCCATGAAAGATGTTTTGACTCAGCCTGATATTGATGGAAAGAGAGGTAAATGGATTGCAAAGTTGATTGAGTTCAACATTGAAGTAAAGCCCGCCAAATTGGTAAAAGGCCAGGGCCTTGCTAGGCTTTTAATGGAGGAAAATCATGAGCTGCTGGACATAAATTTCATAGGATAAAATTTAGTGAATTTGCAGACAGAGCTGGTAGCAGATGGACAGCATAGCAATCAATAAGTGGTAGAGCACTTGTCTTCTTGTGAATGGTACTCAGGTATTATACATTTTTTGCAAAAGCTAGAAGTTCCTCTTGAACTCAGTATGACTCAAGCCCGAGCCCTTAAGCTCAGAGCCATCAAATTCTTCATTTACAATAATCTGTTATATTGGAAAGACCCTGCTGGTTTGCTTCTCAGATGTTTAGACAAAGAAGAGTCAATGGAAGTTGCACATCAGTTTCATTCAAGTGTTTGTGGAGGTCATCATTACTGAAAGACCACTGTTCATAAAATTCTGAGGTTTGGATACTATTGGCCTTTCCTTTTCTCAGATGTGTGTGCCTTCGTCAAAGCTTGTGACAAATGTCAAAGATTTACAGGAAAACAACAGCTAAAATCTTTACCCCTGAGACCTATAGTGGTGAATGGCCCTTTTCAGTAGTGGGGTTTAGATTTTATAGGTGAGATAAATCCTTCTTCTAGTGGTCAACATAAGTGGATCTTAGTAGCCATAGATTATTTTACAAAATAGATAGAGGCAATTCCCACCTAGAATGCCACTCACCAGGTTGTCATGAAGTTTCTTTATGAAAATATATTGAGCAGATTCGGCTGTCCCAAAAGGCTGGTAATAGATAATGCAACAGCGTTCAAAGCAGAGGCATTGGTAGACATGTGTGAATCAATGGGCATCCAGTTGGTACATTCGACCCCCTACTACCCTCAAGGTAATGGCTTGGCTAAATCATCCAATAAGAGCTTAATCAAAATCATCAAAAAACTGTTAGAGGAAAACAAAAAGAATTGGAATTCTAAACTGAAATTTGCTATGTGGGAAGACAGAGTAACTATCAAAAAGTCCATAGGAACCTCTCCATTCAAATTGGTCTATGGGACTGATGTCGTTTTTCCTGTTCGGTTAATTTTACAAGTGGTTAGATTCTTTCAGGAAGAACAAACTGAGTCAAATGATATGGTAAGAAGAATGCTTGATTTGGTGGAAGTGCAGCAGGCCCGCCAACAGTTAGTGGACAGATCAGAGGCTCATCAAAAGAAGATCAAAGATACTTTTGACAGAAAGGAAAATGTGGATAATTTTCAGGTTGGTGACTGGGTTCTAAAATGGGATGCTCTTAGACAGGATAAAGGCAAGCATAACAAGTTTGATTCTTTGTGGACCGGTCCTTTCATGATAAACCAAGTATAGAATAACAACACATTCATTCTACAAAATCTGGGAGGTGAAGAAATGTTTGGTGGCCCGATAAACGGGCGATTTTTGAAAATCTATTTTTTCTAAGGCTATGAAGCCTGGACACTGTAATTTTACTTTTAGTCTTTAATTTTACATAATAACTCCATGCCCAATGGAAACACTAGCAGATAGTTTTTAGTTTTCTTTTCAAGAAAGGCATTGGTTTTGTGGTTCTTCAAACCTCACAGGGAGGCGTTCATCCCTAATAGGAGCCAGTGTTATCTCCTCAAATAAATTGGTGGTAATTTTGCTTTTGAGGTGATAGGTTGTGGTCCAAAATTTATTCCTAAATTTGTGTAGGTAGGTTAGAGAGTCTATTTTCTGCAAATAAGCTTAGAAAGAATTTTTTATATGGTTTGGTCAAGCAAAAGTTAGAATCTCAGGTTTCATAGGTTTAGGAGAGCCTGAAACATGGTCATTAACCATCGAAAGCCTTTGTTCCTAGTAGTTAAGAGGGCAAATCAAAAGTGCGGTTAACTACCGAAAACCTTTCAACAGGAAAAATGAAAAGCTCGTGCTTTCGCATGAGCCAGGTGTCAATTGGCGCAATGATGGAAACGTAACCGCCAAAAGCTCATACAAGGTGGCAAGGTATGCACGTTCTGGTTATATCTATCCATAAAATTGAAATCATGTCATCCTTTAAACCGCATTTGTATTTTCAAAATTAAGACACAGCGATGATATAGAAATTCATGCATGTTGTCATGTAGCCTCTCACCATTTCCAGTCATGAGTACACAATCCATCATGACCCCGTTAAATATCTCATTTAATCTTCATTCATTATGAATTTTAATTTGGGAGTTATTGATATAATCGTGAGTCTGTGATTTCATCAAACAAACGCATTTCCAAAGATCATAATCCTGTTTCCCATGGTGATCGTTGAGCATAGTTAGAGTCCAGCAAATCGCTCTCAAGCCAATTAACCCAGGTCAATTCATCAGGCAAGTTCAAAACCCATCTTGTTTCAGTTTAAATGAATATCCCACTGAAACTCAAAATTTTCGGCATCCTCTCAGTTAGTTTGTTGCCTAAACTCGGTTAGTGTTTGAGCTTGGTGATCCGAACTCTGTGTCACCCTATCCCATTTTCTCTTCCATGAGTCATACTCTCAGTCATCCTAAATCCTAGAGTCTTTGTCTCCCTGGCACTCAGTTTTCCTTAATCACAGGTACAGTCAGCAATTACCAATGCCGAAAGCAGGGCCAGTTCTGAGGGTTGAAGTAGATGGGGTTTGGTACCTTGAGGCACACCCTGAGGTGGCCGAGTTCTTCAAACAGACTGGAGTGTATACCTATTGTGAAAAACTATCATATTTTCATCAACAGGTGTCCGAGACTTTTGCTAGCTCATATGATGGGAGAAAAACAACAGTGGGAAAGGAACAGTTTGTGGTTGATGAGGCAGCCATAGTTGAGTTCACAGGTCTTCCCAAAATAGGTGATTGTTGGTTCAAATCAATGGTACCTTCAAACATTGAGTTTAGGTCCTACCTACAGCCTTTGCATAAAGATCTTACATGGAAAAAAGAAATACCAATGTCTTATCTAGAACATAAATGGCAATCTCTCTTGAAGGCTATCTTTTTCTATATCACATGTGAAGGTAGATACAACAGAGTCATATTCTACCACTTCAAGCTTTTAAATCATTTCACAAGAAGATCTCCCATCAATTTACCATTTTACTTGCACAAAGCCCTCACAAAAATGTCTAAACAGGTCAAGGCCAAGCCCACTAAGGTGACAAGAAGATTGTCTCATCAAGGACTCATTACTCTTATTGTCAAAGAGTCATTGAAGAAAAGGCAGGTAGATTGGAACTATTTCCTCTTCTAGAATGAATTCCAGACCGATTGGCAACAACAAGAGAA
The DNA here is from genome assembly GCA_032191745.1 of Picea mariana. Taxonomy (NCBI): domain Eukaryota; kingdom Viridiplantae; phylum Streptophyta; class Pinopsida; order Pinales; family Pinaceae; genus Picea; species Picea mariana. Next base: position 8,119 of record JASDQU010947174.1, read on the forward strand.
GCGTAAAAAGGCTGCCACTAAGAAGACTATTACTCCTAAAAGCAATCATAGAAAATGGGAGGGTATCTCACCACCAAGAGATCCGAAAGAATCATCCTCTGTTAAAAAGAAAAGAATCAAAAGAAAGTTACAGTTTGAGGGTGAGTAGTCCAAGGACCCTGCTACAGGAAGTAACCCTTTGAACCTACCCTATAGTGATTCAGATCCAGAACAAGAGTTAGCAGAGACACAAGGTAATGTACAAGATGGACAAGTTGCAAATGATTCTTCCAATTTACCTTCACCAACTCCTCCAGAAGCACACGGTCCACCAGTGGCAAAAGCCTCTTCAAGTAAGCCTAAAGCATCTAGGGCACAAAAAATCAATAAACTCTTGCAACAAGTCTACAAAATGGAAGTCTTGGAAAGAGTTATTAAAAAAGATAATACAGACTTAACTGAAAGAAATGAAGAGCTTTTCAAAATAAAACAAACCCTCAAAGAGAAGCATGACAAGATCAAAGACAGGAATAGGGTATTGATCAGGGAAAACATGAAGCTGTACAGACATCTTAGAATTCTGAGGTTGAAATTAAAAGAGTCTCAATCACCAGCACAGGAGCAAACCGATTTGGAGACTCTAGCTAACTTAGCTACAACCATGGTAGACACACCAGAGCTTTTCACACAGCCAGTTGAAGTTCACAGATCTGCACGAACAAGGGCTGCATCGTCCAAAAGACCTTGAACATCAAGCAAGGAATCAAGGTAATCATTTTTGCAAATTTTGAAATTTTCTCAAAGCTGAAGTTTTGGTGGTTTAGGCGAACAAGATGACTGTTCATTAACCAATGAAAACAGAGCTTTCGGTAGATAGTCCACTCAGGAGCCTTCTAGGTTAACCACCGAAAGCCTGTCACTGCCAGAATGATTGAGTTTTTTCATAGATCGAAGTGTTTTGAATTGGAATGGTTTGAAACCTCTTCGAATGGGCATTTGATGAATTGTCAAGTCAGATTCAATAGCTATTTTTGATGGATAATGGAAAGAAGAGTTGTTTCAAACGTTTTTGGTATCTTTGACAAAGGCAGAAAATCAGGATGCTTACTCACATCAACATATTCGAATTTGTATCTCTTGGAGGAGTCATCACTCAGCCTTGGAAGGCTATCCTGCACTGCACCATAACTCAACAAGAGATGAAGACCATGAAATCTGGGATTGACCTCATTTTTGGGGATCATTCCATATCTTTTGCAAACTAAATTTTGACTTTCTATCTTTAGCATATTTGATCCATGCTTTCAGGATCTCAAAACTGCATTGTAAAGCTATAAAGCTAAAGGTAGAATAGGAACTAAAGGTTCAACTTTAGAGACTTTTTTCATATTATGTACTCAAACCTCTCATTTTCATATTAAGTAATACAAGCTTCTTTTGCCATAACTTGTTCAGATTTCATCTTCTTATCTATTTTGTACTTGCACCTGGATATTATATTCATGTTGTTATGCTTGTTTATGCCTGATAACTGTCATATTATCATTGCATTCATAAGTTAAACTTTGTCAGTATTCTGGTGATTATTGTAATTGGCCATTCATATATGCTTTATATGTGGTTCTACTGATATAATAGTTATTTCTCCATACATCCCTTTATTTATAAACTCTCTGGACATTTGTGGTTGAAAGCCTTGTCCATCTAAATGTGTTCATGCATGTTTTGAGTGAGAAATGATTCAGTCCTCCGACTTGATCCAAACCCACACTTATTATTGAGAAAACAGTTACGAAAAGATTAAGTTACTAGGCATCTCTGACTTACATCCTAGGAGAGTTTCCTGGAGTGATAACAATGAGTATGAACCGTTAATCTTAAAGGGGTCAGGTGGCAGTCGATCCAAGCCTTCGGGTAAATGAGCTTTGGGAAATTTGAAATGAGAAATGCTTCCCACAAAGTAATCATTAGTTTTCTCGAGGATATTATGGCAAGATTTGGTTGTCCAAACAGAATTGTCACTGATAATGCTACAGCTTTCAAGGCTGAACCATTGATTTAGTTTTGTGAACAATTTGGAATCACATTGATTCACTCTACTCCTTACTATCCCCAAGGGAATGGACTGGTAGAGTCCTCTAACAAGAGCCTTGTTAAGATCATCAAAAGAATGTTAGAGGACAACAAGAAGGCATGGGACTCAAAGCTTAAATTTTCTTTATGGGCTGACAGAGTGACAACAAAGAGAGTCGAAGCCACCAAAGCAATGAATTTGTTGAAGTTGTCGAAGTGGTCGAAGGCCCGAGGTCCCGAAGGCCCAAAATAGATCTGAGTCATTGATCAGCAAGAGCCACGCGTCATTAGATCTGTCACTCCAGGAGTTTTACTTCGGGAGTTTTGAAATGAGAAACATTGCAAAGTCCCGAAGGGCTAAAGCCCGAAGCACCCGAAGAGAATCTGAGTCATCGATCAATAGGAGCCATGCGTCGCTAGATCCTTCACTCCAAATAAAAGCAGCAGAAGAGAAATGGAATCTGATAATTGAAATTCCCAAAGGTCGATTTGTGAAGCAGATCTCAGCTGTTGATTCGAAGAGGGAAGATCTGATCCGTCAATATAAAGTGCCAGATCTAGGTCGTTGATCAGAAAGCCTCATCTCATATCACAATATAAATGGTCACGCTCCATTGTGGGGTCGGAAGGTGCGCATGTTTTAAAATTTTAATGGCGGGCTGCAATCGGAACCGTGGTTTTTGGAAATGGACATGTGGCGGTTCATGGTGAATTGTGGGGACAAACGCGGTTTGCTTTCAGACTACCCTTGGTATCACCCTCAATCACGCAATTGCATAGGGTCATGGCCCTAGGTCACATTGAATATGGATCGATGGAGAGGAGCTGCACCAAAGGCCGAAAGCGCCCATATTTGGTCACGGAAGAATATCTGCTTGGCCTCAAGGGATCGGGATTGACTCGAAGAAGTCATGGGCACCACCTGGAACATTCATGTGTGTCAGGCCTCATCCTGATCCTGATGAAGGTAGCTAATGAAAATGGGGGCGGTGGTTGAGACCTCCTCTCAGTCCCATAAATGGAAAGCATGTTGAGATCGGTTGTGAGTGCAGATTGTCAATCTGAAGCATCCTTCTGGATGAATTTTCCTACAAAGCACATAACTGAGGCGAGCTTGCGTCTAACATGAAAAGGCCTACACGGTCTGACAGAGCAGGCATCAACTGAAAAATTTGAATGCAGTGGTCTAATCATGCTTCTGGTAGTTGTAGCAGTTATGAGTATATATACTTAGTTTTGATATTTTGTTAAGTTCAATGGTTGAGCAATGCTCTCGTATTATAAACTTTTGATGAAGAACTATGGTTCTTTGGTTATGTATTTTGATCTGAGACTTCTTGTTTAATGAAAGTCATCTTCTTTTTCATCCTATTTGCCTATGATACTAAAGTGTCCATGATTGAAGGATTCACATGGATTGTTTTGACTATATTGTAATGTATGTTTGATTGCAGTGTTGTTATTTACGTTCCTCAGTTTCTTGAAGTTTTGAATCCAAGAGGATCTTGTATTTGAATCTTTTCCTCCTTAGGTTGTTGGAAGACCTGATGTCTACAGCAGACCTCTACACTCTCCTCACCAAAGTATTCCCTCTATTCACCCTTACTCCAACTTACCGACTGAAGTTTATTAAGACCTCACCTACATGTGCATATCAGTCAAGTTTTATGAGTTAAAATGATATCATCTTGAGTCTATGCCCAATTGGCCTCTTTAAAACCAACCTGTGACATAAAAATCTGATGGGTATTGGGCTTACCTCCAACGCAATCTGGAGGTGACTTCTAGTGCTAACACCAACATTCCTTAATGGTTGACTTATGTCAAATTTCCATATTAGAGACTTATCCAATCAACCAAAGTCAGCCATATTATCCAAAGTCAACAATAATAAACCAAATTCAACCATAAACAACCATAGTTAACCATAGTTCACTATGGTCAACCATAGCCAACCAAAGTCAACTTTAGTGAACCATGGCCAACTAAAGATAACCATGGTTTACACAAGTCAACTAAAATCAACGAAAGTCAATCATAGTGAACCATAGTCAACTAAAGACAACCATAGTTAACATAAGTCAACCATAATGTCATAATGTGACAATACCTTAGTAAACCATGGTTATACATAATCAACCAAAGTTGACCATAATCAACCATAGTTAACCCTAATGAACCAAAGTCAACTAAATGAGTAGGGAGATCTAAATGGATTCTACGGAAACCTTAGCGTCGAGGAACAAGCTAAACCACTATGAGGTAGTTGGCGAACTGGTGGACTATGGGTCGGACCCATCAGACTATGTGGAAATTTATATAGGACAATGGAGCGAAAGGGATATGTTATAACACAAGCAATGTCAAGGTGGAGGCCCCTAAGGGTTACTAAGTATATAAATTAATCCCTAGGGTTTGTGTCTCCCTAGTGGATCTAGGGGTACAGTTAAAAGGAAAAGATAGAGGTGACAATATCATTTATTCCCAATGGATGGATGGGTTGAAAAATCAAAGAGAGAAGTCAGCCAAGTTAGTGGAATGATCCTTGAAACATTCATAGTTTATCACACATTCAATTCAGGACCATCTTAGGGATCTCAACCTACTGGAAACTTCTCGATCAGTAGCCACTTCACTATCGGGTGTACCATATTCAGAGCTAAGAACAATCCCTTTGAACTTTCCTTGTTTCAAAGAACAACTCTATGGTTACAATATTTGTAAAGTGGGAACTCCATAGACCTTAGGGTTTATTGGTAACCTCCTAGAACTTCCAGAGTTTGTTGGCACTAGTTCTTAGATCTCTATGGCTTGAGAAATAGAGGTACAATGTGATCAAGCTAAAGGAAGGGTAGGTAAAAATGACCATGGATGAGGATTTGAGGGTGGAGCAAGTTCTAAACTTTATGGGGAAAAATCTTATGGGATGATTCTTTGGATTTTGTCTCGTGGAAGTCACCCTTTGGGATTGGATAGATTGTAATTGGGAATCTATGTTATGTTATCACCCGAATTTCCATATTCTGACAAAGGGATGGTTAAGTTTCATTTTCAATTCAAAGGAGGATGTAGTAAGGATCCTAGGTGCCTGGTGGTTTTGGGGCTCATGTATTTTAAACTTAAAATTATGGCATCCCTATTTTGACCCTCATAGGGAGGTGATGAATATGACCTCCATGTATGTAAAGCTTCCAGAATTTCCCCTAAAGCTATAGAATGATAATTTTTTGTGGCATTTGGGGAATTATCTTGTCAAAACCCTTTTGGTAGACCCGCCATACAAATATAGTGTGCATCAATCAATGGCTACGATTTTGGTGAATATGGACCTCTCATAGGGGTTAGCAGAAATACAGGATGTAGAGGTTGGTGATTGGGAGTATACTTAAATCTCTAACTATGTCAATGTTCCCTTCCTGTGTATTATATTCCATGGGATTGGTCATGTCACTAAAACCTGCACTAAGAAATGTGTTAATAAGGTATGACAGAGGAAGGAGGGGGGCCACTTGAGCCCTATAGTTTTCAAAGGAAACACTCACTCGGTTAGTAACCATAGTTTGAGGAATGTGGAGTTTTTGAACCTAGAACAAAGGATGGAGACTGTTAAGGTTTCAGGATTCCCTGATATCATGGACAAGCCTGAGAGGGTGATTAAGGGTTTACACACTCACCCTATGTCACAAAATATTCATTTACAGGAGGGATCTCTCTCACATTACCACACCATTATGCTTGATGAAATCACAATTCCCTCTTATAATGGTGCAGTCTAGGGATAGGAAGGTTTGGTGTTGTCTGGAACTCTCAGACCTATGGAGCAGATACCTGAAAGGGTGTTGGTGAAGAAGTCGGTAAATAATTTTGACAGTGTAGTTTTTCTGAAGGGGGTAATAGCTTATGATCCCCGACCAAAAGCTCTCAACTCTCATGAATTGGAAGAACATAAGGATATGTGTCCCACAGGTATCTCGAGCAATGGCTCTCCTAAGGGTTTGGGACTAGAAAAATCTCATTCTAGTAAGCATTCTTTTGATACTTCACTACATATTGCTATTGTTTGTGCCAATGGTGGTTTCATTTTGAATGTGCAATAAAACAAGGAAGCCTTTGAAAATTTGGATAACCATCTTCTAGCTAGGCCATCTCCTACTAGGGTTCACCCTAGAGATGGGTCTGGAAATTTTCATAAACCCCTAGCTTGTCCTGGTGTTGAGGGCCCTTCCCTCTTTGTTAACCAATTCTCCACTTTACAAATGAATTCTATCAAGAATTCCTATCTTATTAGGTCAAAAGGTCCAATAGGAACCCGGGACAAATTCTTGTTAAGGGTCCTAGGTTTGGATACTAGAAATATAGTGGAGAGGGGAGGTGTGGGAAGGAAAACATTAATACACCATGCACACAAGAAGGAAACAATGAAATTTTTGCAAGGAAAACAAAGGTCACTAGTTTGGACTTCTTAGGGATTCACAGCCTGAGTCGAGTGCTACATGATGAAAATCCTCTCACTAAACTTAAGGGGCTTGGGAAGCCCTATAAATTGATTATCCCTCCATAGGTTAGTTGAAAAATATCAACCAGACATCTTCCTTATCCAATGTACAATGAGTAAGAGGGATTTTATTGTGTGTAGTCTCAAAAATATTCTTAGCAAATGGGACTTTAAATGGGTAGATGCCAATGGTGTTTCAGGTGGACTCTTAATGGGTAGGTGCACCGAACTTTCTTTAGCAAATTACTTTGTTGTGTAATAAGGTTTATGCACAATGTTCAGGTGTGAGGTCTTGGACACTGCACTTTCAATCTTGAACGTATATGGGCCTTATGGCAGGAAGTATAAATATTGGGATCGATTCTTCATTTGGTTCATAATAAAGGATAACAATTTGATCATAGGTGGGAATATGAATTTTATTGTAAGTAGGTCAAAGATCTATGGGGCACAACTAGACCTGACATACTCTCTGACTATTTTTTACACTATATTCAATTAGCAAAACTAATTGATGTGGAGCTAGCAAAATTTAAACCCACATGGTGGAATAAAAGACCAGAGATTGTTGAGGTCTCTAAGCATTTAGATCACTTTCTGATTGCGGAGTAGATATTAATAGTAGAAGTGTATAAGCTGGTGGGAAACAGAGGGGGTTCGATTCATAATCCTATTTTCCTTGAACTCGCAAAAGTTGAGGACAAGCCACCTTCTCCATTTAAATTTAATTTGTTCTGGTTGGAGGATGTAGCTTTTATCGATTTAGTTAAGAGGCAATATATTCCTTACAATCTCGACTCAGGGATTCCAATGAGTAGACAATTGGTGGAGTCTTTTTTGCAACTCGAGAAGAAAGTGGTGGAGTGGTCGACAATAAGGCTACAAACCAGGGACAGGAATCTGAAAGATGTGGAGGAAGCAATCATCAATATTTTTAGAAAAAATAGTTTTGGGTTATTCTCTGTAGATTAACTTTCAACTCTTGTGGACCTAAAGACAAAAAAGACAAGGTTGCTTAGGGAAAAGAGGTGGACTGGCGGATGAAAAGTAGAGTGGTGTGGCTAGAGTTAGGAGATGAAAATATTAAATTATTCCATCACCTCTCCAACCATAGAAAAAAGATCAATACAATTTGGGAGATGAAATATGATGAATACCATAGTGTAAAAGGATTTAAAAATTTGGTGGACCTAGGGATTCGACACTTTTCCAAAATCTCCAAGGAGTCGGAGGCCACTAATATTGCAAAGATTGTGAAATTTTTCTCTTATTTTCCTTGCTTGGTGTCACGGGAGGATAATGACCTACTCTTTGAGGAATTCATCTTGACATATTAACTGTAAGATGTGATGTATTCATTCCATAAAGGAAAAATCCCAAGTTTCAATGGGTGGACGACTGAATTATTCATTGGTTTTTTTTACCTTTTAGGGTGTGACCTTTTGAGGGTGATGGAGTAGGTCAGATTGCATATTCGATTCCTACCAAACTTAAACTCTATTTTAATTTCATTAATATTGAAGGTGGACAATCCTAAGAGATTCGGTGACTTTATTCTGATCTCTTTGCAATTGCTTGTATGAAAACATTTCTAATCTCTTAGTCACCTGCTTGAAAAAAAAAAATTTCCAAATTCATTTATCCCAAACAGTTTGGATTATTGGAAGACCAACAAATTCACTACATGATTAGGATATCCCATGAGGGGATACATAGCATACGGAAAAATAAATTAAGTGTGATGGTTGCTAAACTAGACGTTTTCAAGGATTTTGATGGAGTCTGTTGGCTTTACCTTTGACTGCTCCTAATTCATATTGGGTTCTCCCTAAATTAGCATTGGGTGATGTCAACCTGGTTTGTAGTCTTAATGAATTGGGAAGCCTCTTCTTTTTTCACCCCAACAAGAGTCATATGATAAGGGTGTCCATTTTCACCATACATTTTCTTACTAGTTTTATGGAGGCAAAAAGGATAGGAAGATTTAAAGGACTTAAAGTGGGTAATTATTTTTTTTCTGAGACATTTATTATTTGTAGATGATGTACTATGATTCAACAATGGAACAATGACTTGATGAATAGTGATAAAGGACATCTTGAACCTCTACTGCAAAGCAACGTTCATGGAGATAAATGCTAACAAATCAGCATTGTGCTTCAATGGGGTACTATAAAGAGTGGAACTCAACACTGAAGAACTTTATACCTTTCAAACACTAAACTTTAGCGATGGATTTAAGTACTTGGGATACAAAATGAATCCAAACTCTTATGGAAAGAAATACTATGTTTGGTTGATAGCATACATTGAGAAAAATATCCATCTTTGGTGTAACCATTCATTTTCAAGAGGAGGGAGGCTAGCACTTGTGAAGTCAGTTATAGAATCTATTCTGGTGTTTTTTCAGTAATTGACACATATACCCAAAGGTGTATTATAAAAAAATCCATAAAATTAGTATCAATTCTCTGTCGAGTGGCAAGGACAATTAGGAGGGATTTTATTGGACCAACTGGCGATCTATATCGAAGCCAAAAAAAGAGGGCAGTTGGGGCCTAAAAAAAATCCATGCTTTTGGAATCTCCTTGACAGCCAAGTCACTTTGGAACCTAATTATAACCAAGAACAATATTTGAAACAGGTTGATAGAACAAAAGTGTATGGCCCCAGACAACATTTTGTCTTAGATTTGAAAGGAGGCAAAGTCCTGGTCAAATGTGTTGCTCCATTGTAAGGCTTTGGTTTCATCCTTTAACTTAATTTGCAATCTCTTAGCTTAGAAATTTGGATATGGAATGAAGGTTAGGGTGGGGTTGGAAACTATTATGAGATGTGAAAACAATATTTTCCCATCTCAAGACCCGATCTAGCATTTGCAGTAGCAGCACGTAATGTTCCTCTCACAAGCAGGGGATCTGGTTAGGATGAACTTGTCATCATAAGTGTGAAAAAATTTAGATCTTTAGGTATCCAAGGAGATTGTGTGAGAATTTGGGATGGATATGTTGCAAAGTTGGCAAACCATATTTTAACATGATCAACCATATGAAAATATCATAGATATTTCAATATTAATTATATTGATATTTTAATTCATAAATCTACTAATCATCCCCATGCATGTTGATTGTAAACTAGAAAAACCACATAGTTAAAAGTGGTCGATACACATCGATCGGCACCAATAGTTAAAAAAAAAAAAGTGGAAATTTTAATTATGTGGTTGCACTAGTAGTAGAATCAACCTTATTCTAGGTGGCATTGTCATGCTTGACAATACCAACTTGTCTATTTATTTATTTAATTCTTAATGGATTGTCTCTACTATAGGTATTTTCTCAAGAGGAAGCACACACTTCTTTAAATACCATTGCTACATGTGTTGGTCAATTTTTCATTTGTATATATTTTTTAGTTTCTCATACTTATAGAGAATCTCAAGACCAGACTTGAGACAGTAATCGACATAATTGTTTCTTACATGGAACAAGAAGTTAGGTCTCTTCATTAATAGGAGATCTATATTTTTTAAGACCTTTTTGAATATGATCGAGGTTCCCAACCCCTTTCCCTTGAAGCCACTTTGAAATCGACTCTTCAATCCTATGTTGACTTATCATGTGTTGGGAGAGTCAAGGTAAAAATT
>JASDQU010947176.1:2775-13493 GCA_032191745.1 Picea mariana
CATGTATTTGCTAATTTGTGTATGACAGTGTGAGACGATTGTACTGAGAGCTCTTGGATTAGAGCTTTGTATGAGATTGTTTCATGATTCATGATATACATAATATATGATAGTGGGTTTTTTAGCTTTACGCTTTCCCGGTAAAACTTATTGTGTTATGTGTTATTGATATTTCACTTTGTGCTTATGGTTGTGATCGTGGTTTAAATTGCTTCCGCAAAAGTAATAGTAGAAGCAATTCTGTATTTAACAATAGCAGAACTTGTTAGATCAGGAGAATCGCAAGAATACATTAATTTGTATCTAAATTTCTACATGTAATTCTTCAAGACATATAAGAAAAAGCATTCTGTGGTTTTCTCCCGATTTGGGTTTCCACGTAAAACACTGGTGTACTATGCATGTGTGTGATTGTTTATTTATTACTGCTCATTATTGGATAACAATTCTACATTGATATAACATTTGAAGAAAAAGGATTATAATTACATTATTACTGATTCACCCCCCCTCTCAGTAATCTAACAAATGCTTCCCTTTCCCTTTATTAAAAAAGCCAAGCCATGTTGGAAAGGTGAGACATAAGACAACATAAAGTGATGGGTAGGGTGATGTAAGGGTGTATAATAAATGGTGTCAATATACCAATTATGCATGTAAAATAGTATGTGAGAAGTGAGAAATGAGAGTCAAATTTGCGATAGTTCAAAAGCCTCAACCCATTTTCCAAATATCATATCATCCTTTCTGAATGCTTGTAATAAAATTATGTCTATCTTAGAGCATGGAACTTGTGCAACTTTAAAACTGATCAACGGCCATTAGTGTTTATCCATTAGTAAATACTCATCATAATTAATAAAACATTCTTGAATGGTGAAAACTTGAAGATATCATTGAGCCATCTAGGGTCTGACTAGATGGCGAACTTTAAAATGTATGGTAGCAACTCAAGGAGAGTGCGCATGATTTTGCACAAGTAATGAAAATTGAGGGGAAGCTTGGCAACGATTTGTCATCTAAGTATTGATGACCAAAATTGTCATCAACATGGATGATATGCGAAAGATTTGTGCTGGATATGGTACTATTTAGTGATGGATTGGATGAGCTTGGATGTGAATTATGTCCCTTGATCCATTACAATTTCGCATGGAACTCCAAATCAAAAAAATATATATTCATATAAGAAATCATCTCCAACTTTCTGAGTTACCTTTGGAAGAGCCTCGACCTCAACCCATCTGGCCACATAATCAATGCATAATAATATATTTACCTTCTTCTGAGATTGCAGGATGACCAAATTGAGGGGAATCCTAGCAACGATTTGTCGGCTAAGTACTGGTGACCAAATTTGTCATCAACATGGATGATATGTGAAATCTTTGCACTGGATATGGTACTATTTAATGATGGATTGGACGATCTTAGATATGAATTATGTCCCTTGATCCATTACAATTTCACATGGAAATCCAAATCAAAAAAATATATATTCATACAAGAAATCATCTCCAACTTTCTTAGTTACCTCTGTAAGAGCCTTGACCTCAACCCACTTGGCCACATACTCAATGCATAATAATATATATACCTTCTTTTGATATGGAAGGATGCCTATCCCAACAAAGTCCATAACCCAGTTTTCAAACGGATCCACCAATATATAAGGTTTTAGAGACATCTCATTTAATTGAACTAATGATCTCATCCTCTGACAAATTTTAAAACTTATGACATACTTTTTAGCATCTTGGAAGATGGTAAGCCAATAGTATCCCAAGTGTAGTATTTTGTTGGAAGTCCTTTTTTCAGCAAAATCCCCCCCTCCCTCCACCACCACAAAGATTAACATGACAATATTTAAGGATGTAATAGATCTCATCTTCATGAACACAACATCAGATAACAATATATAGTCCTATACCAAAAATTTGACCTTGAACTGATGTCAAGTACATAACACTCTATCTAACAACTCATTGTTTGTCCTTTGGTGAGAGATGTTGTGGAATATTTCCTATACACAAATAATTATAAATATATGAAAGCCAAGGTGTGTTAATAGATAATTTAAATAAGTGTTCATCTAGAAAAACATCCTCAACGGGAATATCACCACCCTTGTTTGTAAGCCTAGAGAGGAAATTAACAACAACATTTCCTCTCCCAAGTTTATCAAGAATGGCGATGTCAAACTACTATGGCAATAGTAAATGTCTAGTCACTCTACCATTGGTAATTGGTTTAATCAAAAGATATAAAATAACATAATTATTATTATGCAAAAAGATAAAATAGTTAGTTATGCAATGATAAAATTTATTAATGACATGAACAATAACAAGAAATTATTGTTTAGTTACAATATGCTTTGCTTCTATAGAAGTAAGATTCTTGTTGATGAAGCAGATAACATAAGGTTGGTGTTCTTGTTTTTGTCAAAGTTCAACTCCAATGGCTATATTAAAAGAATTTGTAGAGATGTGAAAGGACAAGGACCACTTTTGTTCTCTTAATATTGGTTCTACAAACAACTTCTCCTCCAAGGCTTCAAAATCAAGCTAACATCGATTAGTCCATAAAAATTCACTATATTTTGAAATCAATGTAAATAAAGACAATGCAATCTTAGTAAAATTTTCAATGAAATGGAGATAATATCATGCATGCCTTAAAACCAAGAAGGATTGAATTTATAGTAAACAAGAGAAACTTGAACCATTGATCACGAGGTACAATTGAGGGTGGAGATTGAACAATCCATAAAGGTGGATGATGAGGTAAGTAATGAGCTCACCAAGAAGTAAAGAAGAAGTGGTGGATAAGAATTAATTATGAGTGTAGGTCACAATTACTAGAGAGACTAGTCACAAACAAATAAATCCAAAATGATACAAACATTGTGAGTCATGACACATTTCAACCAAAATGATATTCATTGCAATACAACATAGAGTCCCAAACTTTATAAGTCTGCGACACAATGCATTGCAAAAAAGAATATTAAGTTTCCAAATTCAAAACTCTTAAGTTTGTGATATATCACAACTTCGAAGTTTTTCAAAGATATGACCTATCCCTATATCAAGAAAAATTAAAGATACATTGTGTCACATCCCTGAAAACTTTCTATGTTATAATACATTGTAGGCTAGAATATTTTAGGACTTGAGACATGTCACAACTTTTAAAACTCCGAGGGTACAATATAGAAAAAACATCTCTTAGTTTGAATACTTCTCTCAACATTATGTATCACACAATTGGAAGGTTTCTCATAATGTAATAAGCCTTTATTTGACAAGATTTCCCCAAATGAAAAGCATGTCAATTGATTTTTTTGAAAGGGTAAAAAGTGGTAAAAGGGTCCACTTTATTTATAAAAGGTGACAAAGGGTTTTTAATTTCTCATTTTACATTTCACAAAATATCATTGGAGCATGCTAGTCAGTGATCCAAAGAAACCAATGCTAGTCAATGATCGAAAGAAACCAACGATAAAAATTCTCTCGGTTTTTGTTAGCAATCAAAGAGGCCACATTTTATCTTTCCAAGAATATTTTTCCCATTTATAGTTGACCACTATTCTAGGTAAGCATGTCCCACTCAGGTACTTGATGCCATCCATTTCATCAAATAATTATTCATCTTTAGGGTTTTTTTTGTTTTGCTACCTAACTAATAGAAGATTCCATATTTATACTAAAACACACACACAAAAAAACTTAATCAGAACCACAAACAATCTCTCTCTCTATATATATAAACCCTCAACAACCTCCTATGAGAAAATTGTCATAACTACACAATGAAAAGGGGCTCTTGAAAATTGATTTAAGGCTCTGGTTTCAAATCATCACGTAAGGGGAAACCATTTCACCATATTCAACGATGAAATTTGTACCTTCGAATTTTCTAGAACTTTCCCCTAAATTTATCCTATGTGGTGTAGTGTATTCTTCTTGCAAAACACTCAAGAAAAATTATTCATTGTGGTACAATGGGAAAAGTACGAAAAATTGAAAAATGTTCTACATTTGCTACTTTTAACTCCTCAATGCCATGAAATTCCCTAGGTTTTTGTTAACCAATGATTCACAGTTAATCTACCTTTTAATGTTGATACCACATTCTCCCTTCATTGAAACCCCAATTTCATTTTTCCTCTTGGTAGATAAACCTAACAAAATAAATTAAATGAGAAATCGATTGCTAGAACTTGGCCTCAATATCACTTTTCCCATAATTGTCAAAGGCAACCCAAAATTTAGTGGGCCCTGATTTTTGAAATCCTACCTCTCTTCTCAATGTGTGATTTCATGTCATTTACCATTGATTTAATCCAAAACCTACAATTCCCAATATAGAATTTCAGTAAGAAATACAAGGTGGAATTTATGGCTGAAGTATTTGGAATGTCCCTGGATTACACAACACCAAAATATATGAATCCTAAAATCATTTCTCTGGAAGTCATGCCTCTATATTTATTGTAAAATAATAATATTTTACTAAAATGGGCATTTTAATTTGATTTTTCTTCTAACTCCACTAATGTTCTCTCTGTATATTTTTTAAATGGATGAGTCATAGGATTCAAACATGGAATCAAAGAGATCAATAAAACAAAAGGAACTAGTGATTGAACTAAGTCTAGAGAAGGAAGAAGTATCAAATATTAACATGGAGGTGGGCATCCCAAGACCTGTGTATGGAGACATTATGTGCAATATGGATGTGGGAACCTCTTACAAATAGAGTGACTTTTATTATATGTTTAAGGAGGAAAGTTACCATGAGCTCCATTTTTTTCCCAGTGAAGTAAAATTAGACTCTAGAGTCTACCAACAAATTAAGAAATCAAGGTTACATAAGGTCACAACCAAGCATATAGTACTCCCTTGCACTAAATTCATTTCATGGCTAATCAACAAAGTGGGAATTTAGAACATATTAGTTAAAGATGTTGCCAAAATGATGAACTTATTCCTTACCACCTTGAGAAAAAGACTCCAGACTAAAAAAATCCGTATGTGTGAAGACATCTTTGCCTCATTCTAGCCCTCATCCTTGGAAGTTTGTTACAAATTTCCCCAACCAATTGTTTACCTCACAGAGGAATGGATTCTATAATTTTCCTTGAACTATTGGGATCTTCTCAAGAGATGGTGGGTCAACCCCAAATAATTCAAGGCCAGGATATTGAGAGATTATCCACAAATAATTTAAGAACACCACACAAAATCATGGTGGCTATGATCAACAGACTATATGGGGAGGAATATGCAACACAATTTAAAGAATATTGGGTACCATTTATCCACATAGTTGTTGATGTTTCAACAACATCGAGAAGACATTATCTTAGATTAATAATTAATAATATAATTATTGATTATTAAACAATATATATAATAAGTAAATGATAATAATAAATAGTTATTTATTATCCAAGGGACACATCCTTTCATGGATGGTCACCATATGTTTTCTATATATGGAACATTCATCGTTGTAATGAAATATCGATCAGATGTCATCTCATAAAGAAAAATCAACAATAGTTACCAAAATTAATGAAATATTCAATTAGGAATATCTACTTTCAAAATCCATGGCCCAAGCCATCTCCAAAGCCAACCACACAACCCTGGTAATCCCTATATCCTTATTTATGTCCTTTTATATACCAAACATCACCTGTGTAGAAAACAACATTCAATGAGTGGGATGGTAGTGGTATCCCAATGAAGCACCAATCCATGTATACTTTTAAATCTTGTGGGAAAATCACTTCAAAATTCACTACAGGAAGATCTATGAGCATTTTATAGCACCCATGTATAAGATGATATTTTGCAAGCCCACCTAGTGTATGAAAAAAAAATCTATGTAGGTAATTAGTGAATTTGATTGAAATATTACATAAAGAGGAACAATATAAGGATTTTTGGAATGATTAAGGCACTTCATCTGTTACCGAAATGAATCCATGATAAGCTATACCTATAAGAGGTGTCCTATCAAACATTTATGCATGGGGTTGGTGCATTACTTTTCCATGATAAGAAAGATCTGTGGACCCCATTTCCTTTCCATATAGGGGCCTATGGATTTAAATATGTGAAATACGTGATAGAAAAAGACGAATCCCTAACCACTTTTCAATTCAGTGAAGAATGATTTAGAAGGCGTGATCCGTTGAACATTGTTTATTACCATTTCCATGCTTTTAAATATAGATGGCATATCATAATGAAGTATGGTAGGAAGATAAAGTATATAAAAGAGACTTGTCCTTTGATAAGGTGGCCTTTAGAATGGGAAGCAATAATAGAGGAGGAAAAGACAAACAAAAACATAAAATGGAGAAGAATATACTCGAGAAAGAAGCTAGAGATAAGGAAGCAATAGTAGCAGAAGCTATAGCAAGATTACAAAAATAATTTGAAGCTCTAGTATTGCAAAAGGAGGTTGAATATTTATTATTGACTCAAGAGGAGGAAGCTATAAATAATAAGGAAAAAGATTAATCCCAAAAGAAGAGAGAGGAAGAGGAGGAAGAGAAGAGGAGACCAAAAAATTAGAACCCATGGACACTATGAATTCTTATTCTAAAAATGTATGAAGCACCCCAGACACATCTATCACTAGAGATCACTTTCCTCTAGGTGATATTGGCTTAAGGAATTCCACCCCTTCCAATTCATATGTGGTTGCAGTTCAAGATTCTTTTGTATTTGTAACACCCTAGTTTTGATATGTGATGTAGTAATGTATATTTGTAAGTATTATGAATGGTCATGGTCCAAGCGATGTAATATGTAGACATTGTATATTGAAAATAATAAAATAAAATACATTGTTGGTTGTAGACATGTAAGGACTAGAGTAATGGGGGGCTATGATTCCACAAGAGAGAGGGATTAATGGGAGTTTTCAAGAGTTTTCATGTGCCTTGAGAATCAATCCATCTTCATTAATCAATTTGTCATTAGGGAACATTTTAGGGGATAAATTTATCCCATAGGCTATTTTTCCCAAAAAAATATTTGCCAATTTCTTTTTTTTCTAAAATTGATTCGCCCAAATTCTATAGGATAAAATTATTTTACCTTAAAAATCACCAAAATTTTATAAAAAATATACAAGATCCTTAGAAATTTGAATATTTTTACAAAAATATTGCCAAACAATTTAATGTTTGCATATTAAGAACTAGTAAGATTCACCAAGGTTTCTACATTTTAAGATAAAATTCCATTCTTAAAATTACCCATGTTTGTCATTTATCCATTTACCCCTTTGACTTATTAAGCACTCAAATAATTGAATTCATGTAAGAAGTTGAGTGAGGAAGTCAACCCACTCAGTCATGACATCAAAGGTTGAGTGCAATCACCTTTGGGGGGGAATTAAGAGTCAATTGAGAATGGGAAAAACAAAAAATTGAGTAGGAAATAGAGTAGTTTTTATAGTTAGCAAGAAGGGGGGAAAACCAAAGTTGAGTGTTGGGAAAGAGTGGCCAACCATAGTGGGTATTGAAGATAGTTTGTTGAAGTCGAAACTTATGCTAAGAATTAGGTTGTTATGCCTATGGGGATTTTCTCTTAACAAATTACCCAAGAGAAAGTGAGCTTGTTGGGTGAGCACTCATGTTGCAGCTAGATTTCCTGGAGTCCCCAATAGAGAGATTCCTGGATGATCTATGTTGGATCCCTGGAGGGGATGGATATTGTTTTAGGGACTTTGGTGAAGATAAGGAAATCTCATCCCTTGAGTTCTGTAGACTGATGGGGAAGAGAGATGGGTGGTTGGAATTGATGTAGGAGTCATGTCATTGTGTTTTTAGTGAGTTTTGAGTTGTTACAGTGGACTGTAGACACCCGTAGGATCCTGTTTGTCCTTATGGATTCATATCCCCAGTTTTGAGTTTTTTGTAAAGTGAATTGGTACCACCAAGCCTACCATTGGGAAGAATGTCCTTTGTCTACAGTCGATTGTGCAAATCATTTTTTAAAGATAAGTGTTTTAATCATTGTGTTATTTATAGTTTTTATAATGCTATGATTGAATGATGCATTTACTTTGTATTTTGCATATATGAATGTTGTTATGTGCATTAATTAATACTATGCATGCTTAAATCCATTTATTTCATGAGTTTAATTATTAATGATATTTCGATGTGTGTATCCCATGTTATTTATATTTCCACATTTGAATCAAATGATAGTTGATTTCGTAGCAACGTAGCCTAGACAATCAGTTGGGCATGTTACAAAATGGTATCAGAGAAAAAAAATTGTGATAGTGTACCTCAATGAGTATCCACGGATGTTATAAATTGGTAGCAAAGATTTTGGTTCAATACTAGACTTTTATGGGACGAATACTAGCATGGATTTAACAAATTCTCTAATTTGGAGCATTAGTCTCTATCGAATTTGGGAAAAATGGTGAAATTCATAATGAAAATCCCCAAATTACGGGTGAAATAGGCATGTAATTTGGAAATGGGGTGTTGAATTGACAGTCTGAGGTTCATGTTCAGCCATGGGGAGATAAGTCTATAGCTCCCATGGTGGCCAAAAAATAAAAGAACATTTTTGGCCCAAATAGGAATTTTTGGAAAAATATGATTTTTTTTGGAATTTTTGGAAAATTGGGAAATTTTCCATACCTAATGACATGGAGGCACAAGTTAGGTGATTTTGTGGCGATGTCATGGATGCCACATTTCTATTAATATGTACTACCATGGTGGTAGGTCCATGGTGGTGAGATTGTAGTCTACAACAAAGGATGTGGGAAAATAGACTAAGTCTAGGACATTGCAGATTGTGGAATGAGAAATGCGTGTACACTATTCCTATGCATGGGTATTCCTCCACAAGGGCATACAAAGGCTGGAAATTTGATTATGTCCCAAAGTCGCATGGGAATGCAAGATGTGGGACACGGATGACATGAGGGTGCATGTGCACTTTTCCTCAACATGGGAGTTGGAAAATCAACTAAGTCCTAGAGTCTTCAAAAATGCACGATGCGAGACATAGATGACATGTGAGTGTGGGTGCAATTTTCATTTGCATGAAGTTGGAAAATTAGCTAAGTCCCAATATTGTGGAATATTGAATGCAGTTGCAGGAGAACATGCGAGTGTATTATTTCTCCACATGGGTATTCCTCCACACGGGCATAAAAGGAAAGAAATAAGAGAAATGAGAAGAGAATAAAAGGGAAAGGAAAACAAGATGAGAGGAAGAAAGAAAGAAAGAAGACAAAGGAGAAGAGAAGAAAATATATAGGAAAGGAGAAAGACCGACAAGGCTTAAAAAAAAAGTTTGGAGTCAAAAACTTGTTTTGTCCATAACAGGAGCATAAAAACTCAAAATTAGATCAAATTTAAGGGGCATGCCCTCAATGATGAGGGATACAAAATTTCCAATGCGATCCATGGTCCAATTATTCCCTAATTCTTTGAAAAATGAAAATGAGTGGTTTTTAAAGATCTTGTTCATGCTTAGTGACTGAGATCCAGATAAAGATGATTTTTTTATGGAGCATCCAAAACATAGGAATGAAGATGCCTAGTTGGGATTTTGGAAACATTTAAAATGGTTTTGGGTGCGAATGCCAAATAAAGGAAAAAACCAATATTCACAGAAAATTTTGGGGGATTTTTGAAATCTTCGGAGGAGGAAAAATGACCCCAGATCACGAATCTGGAAAAATTTATTTAATCTATGTCTTACCTCCTCAAAAATTTTGACAACTTTGTCTTGAGGAATTTTTTCTCGATTTTTCTTCATATGGGAGATAGCCAGTTTTGGCTAAAAAATTCCAAGTTTGGAGGAAATGTGAAAAGTGCAAAGTCATCAATTCCAGATTTATATATAATTTGACTAGAGTATCAATTTCTAGGTCTAAAAAATTCCACATGTTCACAATCATAAATCCTACCTGCACCCGATATATATTTTTTTTATTCCTAGCATATATTGTTTTTTTACAGATGGAAGAAGATGGTCTCTTAGCTAAATTTCACCAGTCAGAACAATGCATAATTGAGTAGAAATGGAAAATTTAGAAAGCCACAACTTTTAGCCTAGAACTCATAATGAGGCATTGGAAATCTAATTCGAGAGAGATTATTTCTAAAGGATCATAATTTATATTAGTGCATATGTTCTCTCCATAAAATCGTATGAAGGATGACATGTAACCCAATTAATGAAATATTTTACAATATGCATAATTCTAGTAGTAATTATTGCATGCATACGTTTGAAAAATTTGAGGTGTAGGAAAAAACATAATTGGTTCCTACAAAAGGGATAGAGATATGGAGGATGTCTAGGGATCTTACAACCATGAGGATGAAATCATAGGTTTGCATATCATCCTAGGAAATGTAGAGACTGATTCCAATGGACATAGAAGAAAAGTAGAGCCTATGGAGCTGGTTGGGACTATGAGAAGCTTGCAAAAAGAAGTGTAGAGCTATAGAGTAGACAGTGAAAGGAAGATAAGAGATTAGGAGGATCTTCTATAGAGTTTGAATATTCTGACACAAAACAAGTAGCCAGTGCTAGGAAAGTGGAACAATACAAATATCATGATAGGAGGGATGACCACAAGGGATCTAGGAAATCAAGAGTGTTATTAGACATCATCATTCACCAAGACATCGACTAGAAAAACACATG
>JASDQU010947176.1:21925-33067 GCA_032191745.1 Picea mariana
ATGTTGGCTACATAAAGTATGATAAGGTTACAATTAAAATATTTATTAGTGGGATACCTTCTTTCTACAATGATAAATTTTAGTTTGATGATCCCAAGACACTGGAAGAATCCATAGAAAAATAAAAGTATCTTTATGAGTGGAATAAGGGAAGACCATATTTTCAAAAAGCTCGGGATGATAAAAAGAAAGGAAAGATGGATCAAAGGAAGAAAGGATTCAAGCCATCTTTTTTTAGGAAAAGTTCACAGTCATATAGGCAAGGGAAGAAATAAAAAAATGAACCTGCTATTATAGATTCATTGGTAAAATGGCCAAGGAAGAATCCTATAAAGTATTGGGGATGTGAGGGAGACCACATTCTTAAGGATTTTCCTAATAAAGGAGATAGGATGAAGACTATGCATAACCTTCAGGAAGTTGATAGAGTGGAATACATGGGAAAAATCCTACCAAGGATTTATGCAACCTTGGACAATAGAAAAGAAGACTATAAATCCCACATGATTGAGGTGGACGATGTTATAGCCTTAATTTCCACCCTGCAAGCAAGAAGGGAGTTCCCAAGAAGATGAAAGCCATAGTGCATGTTTTGCTTGAGATTTGAGCCTTTTTTGGATGTCATCACGGGTCTACTGGAGGACAACAAGTGATGATCATCGCACATCAGAAATAGTGAAACAAGTGATGATCTATAAACCTTATAGATTCATGTATTTACAAAGAGATACACGAGGGATGAGTTGTATCTTCATGGAATGAGCCTAGGAACTCATAGAATTCAAGTTTATAGTGGTCTCTATAAGATCTAGAATCTCTCCAAAGCCTCTTCCAAGGATATATATAACAAAGGAAAGTCTTGAGAAAAGGAGGGAGGAATCAAGAGTGGTGTTATTATGTCCATTTGCAGAGGATATTTTCCATTTATAACAACCAGAAGTCAAAGTGCCTAGCCTGATCAAGAAGCTGAGGAGAATTAAGGAGCAAGGAGTTAAAGCAGAATGACATCGTCATCAAAGGTATGATCTTGATGTAAGTTCTCTATAATCATTAATAGATCATTGGTTTTCCCCAATTTTTTTTTATGGTTGATTCATGAATGGTTTGGATTTGATTTTATGAATGCTAAATCAAGTTAGATCTAAGATACATTAGTGATTTCTAACACTAGGATAAGAAGGAGATTGGTATTTTTTGTTGCTTATATGAATGAAGCAGTTTGCAAGATATGGAGCTTCATTTCAAGAGTTGCAATATCCAGGATACACAAGGACAACCTTCAAAGATAAGTTATTATAATCTATCCTCTCTCGGTATAATAGAAATGCTTGTCTTAGATATAGGAAGACCAAAGAAATCTATCTCTTTATGTCTAGGATCAATAGGAAGATACTAGGGAGATATTTTCATCTGTTTTGTGAGATCCATGTGACATTTTATCCCATAACATAACGGGCGACCATATTGGGGAATAATCTTCTCTAGTTTGGATTTCCTTGCCAATCCACCCTCTATTTTTTTGTTTGTGATTTTATTTTTCTTCCCTATAATCTTTCAGAGATTGGATCTCTCAAATATAATTGTATCTAAGATAGATATCATGGTTTACAATAGTGACAACCTG
Organism: Picea mariana; assembly: GCA_032191745.1. Classification (NCBI taxonomy): domain Eukaryota; kingdom Viridiplantae; phylum Streptophyta; class Pinopsida; order Pinales; family Pinaceae; genus Picea; species Picea mariana. Next base: position 23,550 of record JASDQU010947176.1, read on the forward strand.
CGATGATTGTCTCTCATCTAGTGAATGCTACCCACAACTACCATTGTAGGGTTCAAAAAATGGGCCTATATGATGTAAAAAAGTCCATTTTTTGCCAAAAAAAATTGGTTTTTTGTTTTGGAGCATAGGGTCCCTATTATCGGGAGATAGAACCTTTAGAACTTAGTTTTGAAAGATATTTTTCATTATTATTTGTATGGCATAAAAAAAAAACAAAAAAATTTATTTTTGTGATCATCCCTTTTGGAGCATTTTAGGATCTCTTTTTAGAATTGCACTTGTGAACTTTGGGGTTTGAAATTGTATTTTGGGGTGATTTATAGTCACATTTGGTTGAGTTTCCTTTTGCGGTTGGGTTTTACATTTTTAAGATCCATTCCTTGTGATTTTTGGGTTGATATCTCGTGTAGACATTGGAGTGTTCCAGGGGGCATCACTACCAATATCACACTACCCTTTGCTTGTTGATTTGTTGGTTTTCCACTTGCATTTGTGTTCTTCATTAGATTAAGAAATATTTTCATTTCATTTGAAAAAATATAGAAAAAAAAATTGCATTCTTGAATACTTTTGAAGCATTAGTTAAAAGAGTGCATCAATTTATTATTGGTTACAATTCTTGAAAATTTTCATATCTGAACTATTTTTTGGTTGTTTGGTGGGCGTGAGGTTTCATTTTCAAAATTACAAAGAAAAAGTTTATCTTTTCCCTCCCATATCTAGATTTCATTAAATTGAAAGATTTGGATTGACATATTTGCATTTGCTTGGTTGGATCAAAAGTCATAACATCACCAAAAGTTTCATCTATTTCCCTTTGACTTAAGCAATAGCCATAAAAAGAAAATCGCATAATCTAAAATCATTTAGAATTTTTATTTTTTAAGTGAACCAACAATAGATAGGATTAGGGTCTTGGAATAGGATTGGAGAGTAAACTCTCCAAGGCCATAAAAATGAAATGTAGGAGTCATTAAAGAGTGATAAATCCATTTTTGCAACCAATGTGTTAGGAGCCTCCTCTAACACATGATTTAAGCGCAATGTGGCATTAGGGAAAGTAGGGCGATTACCCCTCTCTACTTGTTTTAGTGTTTGTGGTATCGCTTCGATTACTACGCATACAAGGGTTTTGTTGGTTAATACCTTCGAATATTTGGGATTATTTATCCTACCCTTATGTGTGGTTAGAACTACAACTATTCACCTGATCATTGATTGTGAGGTGGTAGCCTTAGTGACCATTCCTAGATAGCCAAAAAGGTGACTAGAGGTGGGACGTTATTGTATTACCTGGGGCAGACATTTGTTCATGGTATTTGTTCCTCCGGAGGGTGCCCTCCTTAATAAAGGGTACTTGCATAGGTTAGGTTTGTTTCATGTAGATCATCATAACTTCTCCTCATACCTTTGCTAACCAATCTTGTGCGGACTTCATCTCTCCCATAGGGTTGGTTTTTGGAAGCCCCCCTTAGCCAATTGGTTTTCTTTTAATTGTCCTAGATCTATTAGGGGTGTTTTCTTTGATTATGAATCTAGGTCAGCCTTAGGTTGAATTGTGTTTTGATTTTCACATATTATACTCACCGTGGATGAATCATTGCACCAATCACTTTGACTACGAGGACTTGAGCCAATAATGGAGGTGAAACTTCCTCTAAAATGTTAGGAGATAGGTGCCAAAGAATTTGAAGGGTCTTATATTTGGTTTGATGATACTGGTTTTGTAAAAGTGGAAGTGGTCAACCAAGGTCCTTCACCAAATTTAACCCTCCTTTGATTGAGCTAGACGTACCCCTACTTATCCAGGTAAGGAAATTTTTAGTGAGATTTTTTCTTTGTTTATTCATCCTCCCACCATGTTAGGACCGAGTGTTGCATCCAGTGTGGCTGATCCATCAAACCCATATTCAAGTGGGAGTAGGGAAAATACCCTCAGGGGCATCACCATGATGTCCACATTACCATCCCTTAGCACCATTAGACCCACACCAACCATGCCTTTTTCTACAGGCCCCTCGATCTAGGTGGCATCAACTATGTCATCCTTTCCATTTGTTAGTATACCTAGTGTTCTTATGCCCATCCCATCCATTTATATGCCCACTTCTACATCCTTTTCCTATGGGGTCCGAGCCTCAGTTTCAGCATGGGAGGTGGAAATCCTTCCACCTCTACCAATCCTATGAGTGACCCAACATCATGAGGTGCGTGTGTACCTTTGGGTGGAATATTTGTAGTGGTTTTGGGGTTGTCTCTAGTCAAGATGGGGGAAGTAGTACGTCAGGAAGTTTCAACTTTCCTTGGCTTAGCACACCCTTCCTTGGGGGCTTATCCCTTGGGGGAAAATTTTCATCATGGGGTGAATTTCCCTTTCTTAACACATATTTTCCTAAGGGTTTCTTCCCTGGGACCAATTTTGGGAATGTTTTTCCTATAGGGTCCACATTTACCCCTGGGGGCATGTTTGGTTCTTGGAGAAGTCATGCTCCTGGAAGTGCCACCATTCTTAGGGGAACTCACTCTTCAGGAGCTACTCAACCCTCTAGTAGTAAAAATATTAGGGGACTACAAGGTTCATCTCGGACAACAAAGACTATGTCTCCCTTCCAGTATTCGTCTGCATCATTTCCTTTCTTGGAAACATTAGACTTACTTGTTTTTTTATGGTTGACAAATAACCCTATTTCCCATGACCCTTTATGGTAGGAAATGCCTTCTGAGCTACCATTTGATATCTCAAATTTCGAAAGAAAGCTGGGAGATGACCCCTCCACACACATCATGACATACCACCTATGGTTATCATCCAATGCATTGATGAATGAAAGTGTGAGGTTGCGTCTTTTCCATAGATCTATAACCATAGCTGTTGCAAAATGGTACGTTCAATTAAAAGGAAGTTCCTTCAAAAGCTTCAACAACCTAGCAATGGCATTCTTAATGTTTTATCAATTTCCCATATGGTACAAGATAGGTATAGAGCTCTTGACTTCACTGTGTCAATATAATTCCACTCACATTTTTTATCATATACATCAGTGGAGATGAAGATGTAGGATTATTAAGAAACAAATTCCAAATAAACTCCTAATGGAGTGGTTCACAAAGTCCCTCCTACCACCCACTGCTTGAGATGTAGCTATGGTCAGGGTGACCACAGAGGAGTAGGCCATTCTACATTCCCAACACTTAGACTTTATTTAATCTCAGTAGAGTGCACTTTATGACATCGTCCCAAATTCTCCTCAGCCATTGACAGATCCAAGGAATACAACCGCAAGACCTCATGTAGTTTTAGGAAATGAATAACACTTCCATGCTAAACCTAGTAGAATAGAGGAAGAAATATTTATTTCAACAAGAAAGTAAATGACAAATTAAACACATAGTACACCGAGATTTTACCCTGGAAACTCCCACTAGGAAAACCAACATTCCTTGAGTGTTATACTCTCTTGTTGTCTTATTCATTCATAATAAATGGTTACATGTATAACCTTCATCCACACCTAAGACACAATCAACATCATACCTTATTTATTTACACAAGAACAACCATGTAGAAAATTCATCTCACATCTATATGACCAAAAACCTCTACGATTATTTATTGTAGGTTATCCATTCATCATATTTTATAGTATTACAACACACATTATTTATAGGATTTACAATAGGAAAACCCCTAAATAAAAGGTGCCCAAAAACGATTACATATCCATGCATATCATTGGCTACAAATCTTGTGAATCTCGATATTCTATTACAGTCGACTACCAAGTCAGATTACCAATCAACTACTAGTCGGCCTTCATTCAATCTTTAGTCAATTTCTACACACCCACTTGTTGACCTCTTTGAATTGTTGTCAATGTCTTCGAATTCAAATTTACTCAGTCGAATCACCTCGACCTTCGACTTGTTGTCGATTTCTTTGAATTGTGGTCAATTTCTACGACTTCATCTTTACCCAGTCGAACCACCTTAACCTTCAACTTGTTGTTGATTCCTTCGACTTTGAATGTTAGTCAATCCACCTCGACTGCACTTTAATTGCAAATAATATAACAACCTAACATTCTCCCACTTGTTTTTTTCGTTGTTGAAACCGAGAGACCTTTGAACTCTGGTTCATTGACCTAGGGAAGAAATTCCCATTGCCTCTCTGCACCAAGATAATTTCACAACACTCACAGACTTGGTCAAAGAGTCTGTTATGTTTTCCAACGTGTCTACTTTCTCCAACAACAACTTATTAATTTCCACCATGTCTCTCACAAAATGGTATTGTGCATCAATGTGCTTATTCTTAGAATGATCAGTTGGGTTCTTTGCTAGAAATATTGTGTTTTGACTGTCGCAACTTCTATNTGTGAAGAGTTCTCCGATCTGGAGAACTCTTCACATCTATTGTTGAAAATGCTACGATCGTTTGTCGCTTACTCATGCAATTGATTGCTCCACTGAACATTTTGAACACATATCCATTGGTTGATTATTGTCGATCCGGATCTCCATCCTAGTCAGTGTCAACAAATCCATGTACATTTAATTCACTATCACCTCCAGGTTTTCCTTAGTATCATATAGCATAATCTTTTGTGCCACACAAATACCTGAATACTCTCTTGACAATTTTCCATTGCTCCTTCTGAGGTGTCGACATGTATCTACTCAACACTCCCACTACATGGGAAATGTTTGGTCGAGTGTAGACCATTGCATACATTAGACTACCAACAAAACTTTCATAGGGAACATGTTTCATGTCCTCTATTTCCTCCTGTGTCCTTGGAAACTATTTAGTAGTTAGCCTTGCTCCTACAAGAATTGGCACCTTCATAGGTTTGCAATCTTGAATGTTGAAATGTTTCAAGATTGTTTAAATATAATTCATCTGGTTCAACCAAATATTTATAGCTTCTTGATCTCTCTTGATCCATTCCTAGAGTGAAGTTCGTTGCACCGAGATCCTTCATGTCGAACTTGGAGGATAGTTTATTCTTCACCTCCTTTATTGCATTAATGATGTTTCCAATCAACAACATGTTGTCAAAATACAATGCTACATATATGAAATGCCCACCTTATTCTTTGGAATATATGCAGTGATCATATTTGCTTCTCAAAAACCCCAAAATAAGGATATATGTTTCGAAATTTTGGTACCACATCCTTGGTGATTGATTTAGACCATAAAGGGATCTTTTTAGTTTGCACACCAAATCTTTCTTTCCATTTACTACAAATCCTTTAGGTTGTTTCATGCACATTTCTTCTTCCAGGTCCTTGTGTAGGAACATGTCTTCACATCCATCTATTCGATTTCTAGATCAAATGTTGCAACTAGAGACATTAGTACTCTAACAGAATTTAATTTTGCAACAAGGGAAAAAATCTCACCGAATTTGACTCCTTCAACTTGGGAATATCCTTTATCTACCAGTCGAGCTTTGAATTTCTCAACTTGACCCATTGCGTTCATATTATTCTTGAATACCCATTTTCTATTGACAGGATTTCTTCCACTTGGTAATTCGACTAAGTCTTGTGTCTCATTCTTGTGCAAGGATTCCATCTCTTCAACCATGGCATCCTTCCAGAGTTTTCCCTCTGCTGAGTCGACTGCCTTCCTGACCGACTTGAGCTCATCATTGGTGGTGGTTAACACAAATGAGGAACAAAATTCGGGAGGACTATACCTTTTTTACTATTTTTCTTACTCTTTATGACCCCCTTAGAACATGGGTCAGTTGTTCCACCTCCTCTTCTGATTCATTTGAATCATCAGAATCATATTCTTCATTCCTTAGTTCAAACAACACCTTCTCTGGATTATTCTTGGTTTGAACAATTTCTTCAGGTTTGGACTTACTTATAACTTCTCTGAAGACTACATCTCGACTGTAAATTGTTTTCCTTGATGCAAGATCCCATAGTGTATATCCTATCATTCCTTCTTTGTATCCAATGAAAATACACTTGACTGCCTTCTTGTCCATATTGTTCCTCTTTTCCTTGGGAGCATGCACAAATGCATCACAACCAAATACTTCGAAATGTGAAACTAAAGGATTCTTACTCGACCATACCTCATGTGGATTCATGTCGACTAGTGTCGATGAAGGAGGCATATTCAATAGATATTTTGTAGTGTCGACTGTCTCCACCCATAATTCTTGTGCAAGCCCAGCACCATTGATCATGCTCCTTGCCTTGTCCATTAATGTTATATCACTACTAGATATGGGTGGATTATTCCACGAAAATTTTCCACGCTTCAACTAGTTTCATATTTTTTTTAAACAGGGCGGGATTTTCGTCGATATTGCCATGAAAGTTCGTCGTAATATCTACGAAAATCTTATTTAAATGTAGTCAGTATTTTCATCGCTGTAGCGACTAACTATCGTGGAAATAGCGACGAAAATTTTGCCTGTCTCATTGTTCGGTGTTAATGGCTAGTTGACTATTTTATCTATATATACGTGACTTTAAGAGACTTTGTGACACAATTGCTATAGTTGCGACATTGTTCTTGGCTTTTGTTTGATCTTTTTTTTTTTTCTGTCACCCACCGGTTGAACAAATCCAATTCTCGATCTACATAGCTTGGATTTTGAACTTGCAAGGTTAGTATGTTATTTTTTATTGATGTACTCATTTAACTTGTAAAAAAAAATTCAAATGTCCAAATTCATTTAGCTTGTTTTTTCCTTGATAATATATTATAATATGTGTAGTACCATATTTCATGTCTTTGGTTTTTGGATCTAGTTAGTATATTCTATGGAAAAGGGTATGTGGATTCCATAATATTCTAGATTTATGAAATCCACATACCCTTTTCCCTTCAATTGTAGCTATAATCTCTCTCTCTTTTCATTCATAAAGATATGGAAGTGCTCTTGAAACTCAACCCTGATCTGTGAAATGATAGTAATTGATTGTCATTTTTTTCTCTCTTTTAATTTTTAAGACCTGACAAAAAAACACCAACAAATCTTGATTGAAGCAGGGACTAATAAGATACATAAACACTAACCCTAAACTTATGTTAGGTATATCTGTCGTTATTATATAAAGAAAACATTTTTACACATATGACCTTATTATAAATATGTTATCTATGTCGTCATGATGTTGATCCTCTACACATATGATCACCTTATTATAAAGATGTTGACCTTATTATAAAGACGTAGGTCACTGCAAATAAACATATCATAATCGAAAGGAGTATCCAAAATATAAAAAATTGACAACTTAATGTTTGGTATGGTGTAGGTAAGACAATTACTTGTCAAGACAAGGATTTGTCACAATGAATGAAAATGACAGGAAACTTGCTCAGTTAAGAGCGACATTAGAGGCGAGGGGTGATGGAAAATGTTATTGCCCTTGCTATGATTGCATGCCCAATTTGTGGTCCTGGGATAAAATCTTGTCATTCAAGGAGTTTAGCAAAGGAAGTGTTTGATGAGTATAGGCACTTTCTGCCTAAGAACCATAGTTATCAAACTACATACAAAGAAAAGTTCAATGGTAAAGAAGAAAATGGAAAAAAACCACGAAGAATGACATCTCACCTATGGAAGTTGGAATATATTAGAAATCGTCAAGGTACGCAAATTATTTATGTATGACATATTATATAAATCTTTGGTTAATTTCATTAGTATTAAATTCATTTTGTCCCATTAATTAGTGTTAATTTCAATTTGTTGATGTTTCATGAATGTCATTAAGGAACGAATGGGCTTCCACGAGGAATGAAAAGTTACCCGATGCAATTCAGTAGATTGCCATACTACGAGCACCTACAAATAGTTCATTTGTTTGATACAATGCATATCGGGAAGAACATAACAAAATTGTTATGGTGAATATTAGATGGAAGGACTGGCAAAGAGAGATTTGGAAAGATTTGTTGTGACATCTGAGAAGCTAATCACGCCTTGCAAAGTGTTATTATTAATTCTAATGGTGATGGTCCTGAACAAAATACTAGTCTTCCTTGGTTATTGATGGAGCAACAGAGCAATATTGTAAAAGAGGCCATTCGAAAAATTATGTTTCTGATGGGGTTTTCGTCAAACATACAAAATATCTTAACTAAAAAAAGTGATTTTGGCGGGGTTAAAACACATGACTGGCATACATTCATTAAGGTAATTAGTAGGTTATAATATATTTTCTTTCTGGTACGCATTTTTTGGAAACAAATAATAATTATTTGTTTTTTGTTACAGTATGTTCTACCTTTATCTCTCCCAGACGACTTTGACAACAACATAAAACAAATTATTTATGTACTTGGCAAATACATGAGGTAAGTATTGTTTTATACGGAAAATGTACTTCTTATGTGATTTGTATTGGAACTTATTGACATATTATCTTTTATCTGTAGATTTATGTATGCCTTGATATTTTTTAATTGCATTGACATTTGTAGGTGGCTATCATCAAAAGAAATCCATAAATAAGATATAAGGTATTGGAAGAGAGAAATTCCCCGACTAATGTGCCAAATGAAATAGTATCTACCTTCAGCATTTTTCAATGCACCATAACACTACCTCATACACCAAGTTGAGGAGATTGAATTATCTGGACCAGTACACACAAGGTCAATGTGGATGGTGGAGAGGAAGTTGAAGTCACTGAAGGCTTTTGTTGGACAAAGAGCATGTCCGGAGGGTTCTATGGTTGAGGGATATATTGTATATCAATGCATGGTGTATATTAGTCAATATCTACCTAAATTAGCAGAAAATATGAATGTGCCTCGCATTTGGCATCTCGACTCCATCAATAAATTTGAAGGGGAGGTCCTATTGGGGAAAGGTAAAATGAAGACTGTGAAAGGTAATTATTAGATGTTGAAGTAGATTTAATATATTACACATCTATTAAATTATTCATTTATTAACAATAACTAATTAATGATATTAAATTNACCAGTACACACAAGGTCGATGTGGATGGTGGAGAGGCAGTTGAAGTCTCTGAAGGTTTTTGTTAGACAAAGAGCACATCCAGAGGGTTATATGGTTGAGGGATATATGGTATATCAATGCATGGTGTATATTAGTCAATATCTACCTAAATTAGCAGAAAATATGAATGTGCCTCGCATTTGGCATCTTGACTCCATCAACAAATTTGAAGGGGAGGTCCTATTGGGGAAAGGTAAAATGAGCACTGTGAAAGGTAATTATTAGATGTTGAAGTAGATTTAATATATTACACATCTATTAAATTATTCATTTATTAACAATAACTAATTAATGATATTAAATTGTTATGCTATCATATAGTTGCTCGAGAGTGGGATGCTTTACATTTATACATTGCAAACAACCTTGATTAGATGGAGCATTGGATAGAATATACTAAATAATATTTCGGTAGGTTATCATGGGAACGGGTGAGTAAGATGATTAAAACAATGCATCGTCATTGAGATCAATTTCCTGATCTTACATCCAGGGAAGTTGATTTAGCCTTTG
>JASDQU010947177.1:0-32146 GCA_032191745.1 Picea mariana
CCCTTTGGTTTTTCAACCTTCTTAGACTTGCAATATTTCTTATAATGCCCTGTTTTACCACACTTCCAACATTTCCTCAAAGATTTTCCTGGAGACTTAGATCTACCTGTAGATTTAGATCTCCACCCCAAGGGCTTACCAGGGATCCTGTCTTGGGTACGCCCTCTTATAAATAAAGCATCTGTGTTGTGACCATCCATGCTTTTTCGCCTCATCTCTTCAGATAACAAGGATGCAACTACATCCTCATACTTCAATGTAGATTGAGTGGTACTACCTATTGCTACAACCATATTATCCCAAGAGTTTGGCAAAGAACATAACAAAGTAATACACTTATCTTCATTTGCAATCGTAATATTAACAAAGCCAAGTTGACTTACCAAAGTATTAAAGGCATTTAGATGTTCTATCACAGATTCTCCATCTTCCATCCTAAGATGATACAGCTTCTTTCGAAGAAACAACTTATTTACCAGGGACTTCGATTGATACAAATTTCCCAACTTATCCCATAGTTCCTTGGCTGTAGATTCTCCTGAGACATTCAAAAAAACTGAATCTGCCAGGCAGAGTCGAATAGTACTCCTTGCTCTTTTGTCCAACTTCTCCCAATCTTCCTTCGACATACCAGTAGGTGGTGTACTAGTAGTTTGTATACTAGTAGGTTGTGTACCAGTAGTCTGTGTGCTAGTAGACGGTGTACCAGTGGGATGTGTACCAGGATCCACATCGATCCATTGTTCTTTGTCTACAAGAACGTCCTCCATATTGGGCTTCCATAGCTCAAAGTTTTTACCATTGAACTTCTCTATCTCGATTCTAGATGAGCTCATCATTCCTCTTTCTATACTCGAATTTTCACTGCAAAAGTTCCCACTAAACCCAGTTTTATCACAAACCCAAGATAAACTTGATCTATCAAGACCGAGCCAAACCCTCAACAACAAAGGCGTCCCTCTGAAGCCAAAAATGAGCTCTAATACCACATGTAAGTTTTAAACCTGTGAAGTAAAGCAATGCATATAGATTCTTAAGAAAAACAGAAATTAATCAATGGCTCATTCACATAGTACATAGAGATTTATACTGAAAACCCTCAACCGAGAAAACCTTTCTTATATTCATTATATCGAATTTCACCATTCACTATACAATATATATATATATATATATATACAATGTTTTTAGGTATTTTGTAGATACCAAAGCCCTAATCCCTTGTTGTCATATCTGACTCACCCACACACACACATGCAAAGAATATAACACATACCCAACATCAACTTGGTCATTAATAACCATATGATCATATTCCTCATAAAAAAATTAAAATAATTGGCAGCTTCTTTTTTGATGGCTACCTGACTAGAATGTAGATCACCACTCTCATCCCTAATATCCCAAATATGATTATTGTTCCTCCTGAAACTTGCATAACTGTGAAAGAATTTTGTATTCTTATCTCCACTCTTTAACCAAACGGCTCTACTTCTAAGTCTCCACTTCTCTTATTTTTCTTGTAAAATCTTGTCACGCTCAGCCTCCAAGAGTTTTATTTGGTTATCCCTACCACTGTTATTGTTCTCATGTGCAGTGTCCAGAAATAATTCTTTCAAAAGTCCCTCTAATCGAACAATCTTTTCTTCTCGTTTTCTTTTAAATTCCTTTGTCCATGCTTTAATGTGAAACTTTAAAGACTTCAACTTATTAACTAATATCTATTGTGCATCCCTTTCTACCAGTAAAGAAGAATCCTTCCAGACTTCATTCACTAATGAAACCACCTGTTCTTCAGATAACCAACAAGCATTTAACTTGAAAGGATAAGTCGTCGGAAGTGTAAGACAATCTAATCTTAAAAGGACAGGTGCATGGTCTAAAATGTACAGAAAATCCACCCACGATTTATATCTACTAACTCCCGCAATGAGATCTTCAACCACAAAGACACAATCCATCCTTTTTTATATACTTGCAGTGCCCCTTCTACCATTTCTCCACATCGGCACCAAAACATCCGGAGCAATGTCTACCAATCCAAAACCATTAAAAAATTCTTTAAAAAACGTTGACAGGGGATCTAAATGCGTTGCATCTCCCCACAACTCCCCAGCATTGTTATAACCCTAATTTGCACCAGACATACTTACCTGACATCAGGCCATCCCATATGCCTTCTTTTCCAAGCCATTACTGAACAACTCTTCTTAAAAACTCCCTTTTTAAAGGCCTGCGTGCCCTACTCCACTACTGCATGAGTGTACATGCTAGCTAGCTCACTACAGCCCGTGTGTACCTACAAAAGCATGAAAAAAGGAAAGTTGTTGACGGAACACACATCTTTGGCTAAGTTAACTAAACCTTTTGGCCATGCATGGCCGGTCATTAGACCAAATACCTAACTCCTTCTAGCCTATAAAAGAAGGGGTAAGGGTCCCATTTGAAAGGAGTAAAATCATAGTAAAGAGACTATACCCAATTGAGCATTCCCCTTGTCCCAACCTTTAGCCATCCTTGTGCAAAGAGAAGTATAAAGAAAAGCAGTTGGAGGACAGTTGAAGAGGATCCCACGACCAGTTTTGAGGAGCAGTGCCGACCACATATTGTAATTTTACTCTTGTGAAGATTAATACAAAAAGGAATACTTTTCCCATCCCGCCATATCATGTGTTCAAGTTGAATATTTATTTTATGATATTGTCACAACTAACCCAACAATTAGTATATGAAATGCATGTTCGCATCTTTTTTTTTGTTCATGTGTGAATGCAGGTCATCTTTGGGAGGAGGCTTGCAATCAAAGAGCGAGTGAAAGCAAAGGGATTGACATCAAACGAAGGACTCAAGGTAGAGTTACTGAATCTTGTTTTCACCTTTGTATTACATGAATGTGGGGTTTTGTGTTGGGAGAATAGAAAAGAGTAGAAGCCTTTGAAATGGTAATTTTCTGCATGCATGATTAGAGCCCTTAAATGCTAAGTCTATATGAGGGATTCTGATGCAAGAGCATCTCTCCACATCAGCCAGCCAGCCAGCCAGCCACGCCAGCGAGTTCAAATCGCGCATTTAAATGGAGGCGTAGCCTCATTTCAAATTTGAATTGAATGTAATTGAATGTGCTTAGGCTGTTGAGCCAGGAAAGTCGTGCCTTTGAGCAGGCATTAGATAGGATCGGCTTTAATGCTAGATCGGCTGAGATCTAGATCCATACGCTGGACTAGACAGCCATTGATTGTAATTTAATAGAGTAGGTGAACCTGGAGGGATGAGCCCCTCAGGTAAAAGGGATTTCAGATCTCATTTTGAGTTAGTCAAGAATGGTTGTATGAGAGAGCCGGGAGAGCTCAGGAACACCATTGTAAAGATACAGGCATTTGCCATTGTTTAATATAAACAGAAGCATTTTTTCCTGCATTATTCCATCTTATATGCATGTCTATGTGTGTTCTTGGTATATGCTGTGAATTTATGTTATGTGGATGCATTCTGCAGGGGTTTGTGTGATTTCAGGCTTGAGAGGTCTTTGAGGCTTCATACCAGGAGGGTGTGACAGAACACAGAGGGTTCTGAGAGCCGGTGCACTGAGGATGCACTTCTGAACTCTAAGGAGTCAGACAAAGACGTGCTGAGGCATAGAAGCTGAAGTCAACAACCCAGAAGAAGAAGACCTCAAGGTTGTTGAATACCTTGGAGGCAAGGCTGTGTATGAGGAACACATTTGCAGACAGAATTCTGCTGTGAATTCTGTAGAGCTCTGCCAGGAGGGCATTGAGCATATGCACAAGGTGCAGTTGGAGGAACTCTATTGAGAATTGAAGATAGAAGTCAGAAGCTCTGAGGAGTTCTGAGAAGCTCTGCCAGGTGGGCATTGAGCGTGTGTGTGCAAGGAGTGGACAGAGGAAGGAACTCTGTCGTGAGTTCAAGGAAACAGAATCACTGAGGATTCTGGAAAGCTCTGCCAGGGGGGCATCGAGCAAGCGCATAGGTGCACAAGGACCTAGAACTGTTGAACGTCCTGTGGAGAAGAGACTCCGCCAGGAGGGCGTCGAGAAAGTGTTCAAGCAGGCACAGGAGGACAGAGAACTCTTTGAGTTCTGCCATGTGAAGGAAGAATCCAAGGAAGGATCTTCACTGGGTTGCTAAATACCCAGAAGTACTCTAGAAAAGGCTTGAGAAGAAGGATAGCCAGGAGGGCATCCAGTTCATTCTCCATCTGTGGGAGAAGGAAGAAAGACGAAATCCCCCAAGGGGTCTTAGTGTTTGTGAAAGCTCGGAAGAGATAGCACGCTGTGTGCATGAGAAGACTCTGCAGGAGTGCAGACGTCGAAATCCTTTAAGGATTCGAGAAGAACAAGCTCAGGAAGGGTAGCGTTTCATACGCGCACGAGGCTTGAAGTCAAGAAGCTCGCAGAGGAGAAAGACAGCAAAGGCCGAGACCTTTGAAAGAGTGAAATTCTCCCAAGTGCAGGGAAGAAAAGCGCAGAAAACTCTGGTGAGAGCACAACATCCATTTGGAGTGGAAGATAGAGAGATCTGGACCGTCGAGGAGATTTACGTCCAGGAGGAGACACAGCCAGTGGAAACGGTGACAAGGATCTGGGTCGTTCGGTTGGGAGAGGACGCGTGTCACGAGATTACCCACATTGGGAACCCGGGCACTGGAGGTTGGAAGAGGAAGGCATTCAACTCACGAGTGGTGAGGAGGCTGTGAGCCGTCCATCTGAGGAGGACAGGTGTCAGAGATCGGAGATCTCGCAAACTCGAGGTTTGCATGTTGAAAGCCCAAGTATTGGGTGTTCAAAGTCGTGAGGCGCGAGGACGCGAAGCGGCGAGGTGGCGAGAAGATTTGAACCGTCCATCTGAAGGGGACAGGTGGCAGAGAGCAGTGATCTCACGAACTCAGGAGTTCGCAGGTTGAAAGCCCAAGAGTTGGGTGTTCCAAGTCATGAGGCACGAGGACGCGAAGCAGCGAGGTGGCGAGAAGACAAGAGCCATCCATCTGAGGAGGACAGGTGGCAGAGATCGAGATATATCGTGAACTCGAAAGCTCGTAGGGTAAAGGCCCAAGAATTGGGTGTTCAAGGTCGCGAGGCGCGAGGACGCAAAGCAGCGAAGTGGCGAGAGGATCGGGACTATCCATTGAAGAGGACGCGTATCGGAGATCTAAGGATCTCGCGAACTCGGGAGCTCGCAGGGTGAGAGTCCAAGCATTTGGTTCTCCGAGTCATGAGGACGCGAGGCACGGGAAGAGGACAGCCGTTGGATCCGGATCGTTAGAGAACCGTCGGATTTGCACGTGGGATCGTGCATCGAAGCCTCGCGAGAAAAGGCTCGAGAATTCGGCCATGGGGATTGCGAGATCGCGAGAAGCGAGATTCCGATCGTTGGAGGACAGGTGGCCATAACAAAGCGGTGAAGTAGAATACAGGTGGCACGAAGACCTCGGGATCTCGCCACGAGAAGTTCAGAGGTATTGGTGTTAGAATTCGTGAGTTGCAAAGGTCCAAAGTCTCGGTGAGACAAAGGGCCGTTGAAAAGTCAACTCACGTGCGCCTCGTCACTTTGGCACATCGGGTGTCGAGAGTTGGAAAATCAAGAGCTTGGTATAGCGAGTTGCGAGGTCGCGAGGGAGGTAAGGCCATGGACACGGGCGTAGTGGTCATGTGGTGGAAGCTTAGCCAGGAGGGCTAGCGCATAGGAGCCGAGAGCTCATCGGTGATCGGGGATTCACGAGGACAGAGGTTCGTGACTACAGAAAGTCCGAAACCCCGACGCCCGACAATAGTTTCCTATGGGGAAATTGGTCATGGTCAGATGCAGAGGCCGTGCAGGAGAATGAAGGACCTGTGGATCGGGTATTGCACAGTGATTCCATTCAAGAATCTAAGGAGATAATTAGGCTCGAAGAGGGGATTAAAAGTGATCCTGAGAGCAGGAGAGCACGACAAGGTGGAGGTAGTGAGGTCGCGTATTCTCACTGCATCAGATTCCCACCCACAACAGAATTGGCGACCATAATGGGGATCTCTAGGGTTTTCTGGGAGTCCTTTTTGGGTATTTTTTAAAAATTTGTTTTACTACTTGTTTTTAGAGTTTCTGCAAAAGTCTGAGTTAGCAGGGATTCTAGTCTTCCATACCAGTTCTTCCTGCTTACTTTTCTTGGCTGCATTTTCTTTTATGGGAAGTCATAGAGGTACAGGTGGCATGTATAAGGCTTGCATGTGTGTACACACGCCCAACCTTCACACAGCCTACGTGGACACGCTATCTGATGAAGTAACAGTAGTGTGGGTAGGTTCATAAATTTTTTATTAAAGAGGCAGTCATCCTCTTCCCTGTCATAAGTGATCCTTCTCAGGGGTTTTCTGAAACTCATTCCGGTCTCTGTTTTTGTAGTTTGTAGCTTAGGTACCATCTCAGATTGGTTTTGTTCTATGAAATTTTCCTTGAATTGTTTTTTATTTTTTGATAAAGTAAGTTTCTGAGTCTTCAAGAGATTCTAGTTCTCAATACCAATAGTCTCTGTCAGTGCTTGATTGCTTGCCGTTTCATTTTTTGAAGAGTTGTATAGGTACATGCGTCCTGCATAAGGTCTGCATGCGTGTACACGCGCTCTGACCTTACACATCTCGCGTGCACACGCTGGCTATTGAACTGTCAGCAGCATGCCTGTTGAGAAATTTTTTGTTTAAGGAGAGGCAGTCATCCTTTTCCTTGTCAAGAGTTATACCTCTCAGGGTTCTTGGTATCCGTCATAGCAGTCAACAACATAGGTCTGATCACAACAATAACTTTCTTTTTCATTAAAAGGTTTTCCTAAAATTTGTTTTCTTTCATAGGGTTTTTAGACAAGTATGAGAGTTTGTTTTTATCAGTTTTTGTGTTATTGTCAGTAACTCTTTGCAATATGCGCTTAGGCCAGAGGCTTTCTTGGTCTTTACTTGTCGTCATTTTTCCTTTTTGCTTTGGGAGCATTAAATAAAAAAATAAAAAAACTCTTTTATTTCTTGGTTTCGTTAAGTAGTTGTTGGTTTGCATTAATAACCAGGAAAATTTTTGCTTTCATAAGTTCTTGGTTGTTTACTTAGGACAATAAGTAGCTCGTAGTCGAGCGAAATCCTGTTTTGAGTTTGTTGTTCAAAGATCTTAGAAAAAAATTTAGTTTGAAAAGTTGATTAAGAATTGTGCCAAGAAGAAGTTATTTTGTTTCCAGCTTTCTGTTTATCTTTTCTTTCATCTCTCACAACATCATTAGTTTAACTTTCACAACCTTTGACTTAAGACAAGCCATAAAAAATTAACGATTAATTAAAATCAACTAGACTTTATGTTTGTAGGGTCCATCAATTAGTCTAGGCTAGAGCCTTGATTTAGGTTGGAAAGGAAACTCTTCAAGGCTGCAAAACATACATAAGAGTCTGTGCTAGGGAGTGTTAAAAGTCCAGTATCATGAAATTTATCTGGGACCCCCCTCTAACACAAGGGCTAAACACGAGGTCATGTGCGAAAAGGTAGCGGAGATAGCCCCTCCAAATCCAGACCAAGCGTAGTGGGGAATGCATATAGAGGGCTTGTTTTGAGATTCCGTCGATTGCATTTGCCACAGAGCTTCGTGGGTCTAGAATCCATTCAAGTTCCTTATTTATCTTCCGGACCACTTGATTTCGATACCCTTGATAGGTTTCGGGCTTGATACCCTGCTCATTGTGGTCCACCCGACTATCCACTGTACCTGCCTGGTGATTGTTCACACACTGGAAACCTAGTTGCCATTATTTTAGAGACTTACATAGGTGACTGTGGGGGTAGACCGTGGTACCTAGGATAGACATCGAGCCACACTTTGCAGAGTATACCCAGAGGGTGCTTCCGTGTTCGATTTTCACTTGCACCGGTAAGTTTCTCTAGTGTTGGTTGTTGTAACTGTTCTTCCAAATAGTTTAGTCATTGCTTGTTTTATCTCATAGGAACTTTTTCTGGTGTGTGTTGTTTTTGAATTAATATAAAGCCCTAGTGTGTCTTTGATCTTCTCACACAATGGAGGATCATGAGATCTGTCGATCATGAAGGCTTATTGGCCTACCACCGGTTACACTGGAGCCACCCCCGCCATCGCTAAGATGAAATCTAGACCAACAAGGGTCTTTTGAAGCGACCGGGTCACAGGAAACTGTGCTCGAACATCATCCAGAGGAACAAACTATTTTAGACCTTGGAGTGGAAGCTCTCAATCCACTCAAAAATCCAACCACTGATCTTTCGGTGCCCATCATCATACAGATTTATCCTTATGGGCGCTAGACTGTGTCACATGCAGCAATGGAAACAAATGTTGCCACTTCTTCTGGGAATTCTTCTATTCCCACTATGGTTGTCACCACAGGGGGTGTTCCACCTCCTAACCCACCATCACTGGTCCGAGACACCATGGTCTCGACTACCTCTACCTAGAGCAGTGGTCTGATCCCGTCTTTGGCGGTGGCTACTGCTCCTTTCAGATAGAGTGCAACAGGCCCTCTGTTCTCATACGGGATGCCTAGCTCAAGTACAAGCCCTATACTATCCTACTCCACTATACAGACTTAGGGTTTGGGGGCAGGGAGCTCTAACGCTCCTCTGAAAGGACCCATGGGGGGCACTTCAACTCCCTTTAACGTTTTCCCTTACGGGGGAGGTCATATACCTCCTTCGTCCCCTTCGCTCGGCGGTACCCACCAGCAATCTGTCGGGCCAAAGACACACCATAGTTCATTTGGAGAAGGGATTCAAGGACCACCTTCTTATAATATGTTGGTAGGTTCAATACCGTTTTCTTTGTTCGGTGCGTTTTGTAACAACGCTTTTTTTTCATCTTCTTTCCCGACTGGGGGCAACCCCGGTTACAGACAACCTAATCCTATGCAAGGTACTATTCTTGCACAAGGGGCAAACCCAGGAACTTCTTCTACATCAGGACCTTGAAATTCTTGGCAGGGATCAATTCCCTCGTCAGGAATGTCGATCTGGGGCAATTCTTTTCACAACCAATGGAACCCCGGGCAAGGTGCAGTACCTATGCCCATGGGATCGGCATGGGAAACCCTTCCCAAATTCCTTCGAATGTAATGCATGCCCAACCATCTACGTCCTATTTCAGGAATAAATCGATGATGTCTCCTCAAATGAAAAATCCGTATGCTGGCCATGGCCATGGTTTTTACCAGAACCCCGGCCAGCAACCCAACTTTTCCTGGCAACCTAGTGCCAGTCAAACTCCAGGCCTCTTTTTCCATGGTTATCACCAACAACCCAAACTACCTTTCCTGGAAACCTTGCATTTTCCAGACTTAACAAGGTTGTTGAACGACCATATTTGTCACGATCCATGTTGGCCTCCTATGCCGACGAAGTTGCCTTCCGACATACCAAATTTCAAATCCAAGCCTAACGAAGACCCAGGAGATCATGTGACTAATTTTCACCTTTGGTGCTCATTTAATTTGTTGAAATACGACTCCGTACAGTTGTGATTGTTTCAACGTACTCTTATTGGGAGTTGCAAAATGGTACATTGAGCTCGACCACTCAAGATACTCTTCCTTCGGCGAATTGGAAATGGATTTCCTAAACCATTTCCAATTACCTGTGAGATACGACGCTGGAACATAATTGCTAGCCAATTTCGAACAGACAAAAGAAGACCATATCTCTGATCACATCCGAGAGTGGAGACATCGGAAGAGTTTTATTAAGGTGCCATTCCCACCAGCACTCCTTCTAGAGTGGTTCCTTAAGTCTTTGGTCCCACAGTTATCCAAAGACGTCGCAAAGTCAGGAGTGTTTTCCGAAGAAGATGCAATCATGAGATCTCAACGGCTTGAGCTAACCTATTCTCAGTCTGGTCTACTATACGAGATATTTCCAGATGCGCCATGATCAATACTTGATAAAACTAGATAGAGAGTTGGACCACATGCTGATGGTATTGTTGGTTCAGCACAAACAAATCCCTTTGAACAACTAATGAAAAAATTGCAGCAATTGTCTATCCAACATACAGCGGCCAGCCAGACTACTGTTCTGGTTGGTCCCCCTACCCAAACGTCGGATGTACACAGTGTGAAATCGACAAATCCAAAGGCCACCCAGCAGCCTAATGGAAAGAAAAAACAATGTAAGAAGGGTAAGGGGGATAAGAAACCCACTAATAATGTTGGTAGGGGCAACACCGAAAAAAGGAAGTCGAGGTATCTCTTTAATCTATGTGTGGAACACCACCCGACTCACCAATGCCCTCGGCTTGTAGAGGCCCAAAATTTATTGTCACAGAAACAACCTGTTGTGTTAACAAACCCTTTTCAACATGTCCAAAATCTAACTCAAGCCTCTACAAGCGCGGAAGGGGGTAGTCAAGGACCCCCTCCATCTTCAAACAATCCTGCATTCGTGAATGTGTATATGATGAAAGGTGATGCCTATTTATCAACTAGAGCACATGATTACAGCAAGCCAAGAAACTCTGAGAAAGGTAAAGAAGATGAAACCCCATCTCTTCCTCTCCATATCGAGAATACATTGGGAGAAAACCATGACACGCATCCCAAAATGTGTGTTTAAGAAAGCTTCTCACAACCCAAATGCAAGGGCCGCCCAGAACTACTCTGTGGTGGAGGTTTTTCTCAAACCGCTTGTGCAATGTCTGCTTTGGAAGTCCTCCAAAGCTACCCTTCCCAAAGAAAGGCTCTGTTAGCTTCTTTAGGATCCGCCGAGACTTGTAATCTAGGTACGATCATGCTTGATACGACTGACTTAAAACCTCGTCTTCCTTACCATGTAGCATTCCAGATAGTCATGGCTTACACCACGAAAAAATTTACTCGAAACATTTTCCGCATGGTGGTTGATGAGGGTGCCTCGACATGTGTAATGTCTTTGGCATGTTGGAAGGCCATTGGCCAGTGCGTTTTATCTCCGTCACCTACTCTTCTTACCACTTTCGACGGTTGTTCGTTCTGACCACATGGCATTATCCCCTCTTTTCCCGTGCAGTTAGAAGGGAAAACCATGTGTGTTGAGGTTGAAGTGGTCAACACATCTCTCGACTACAATCTCTTGTTAGGAAGGAGGTGGACCTATGCTATGCAAGCAATAGTCACTACAGTTTTTCAGGTCTTGTTGTTTCCACACGAGGGTCATATTGTGACCATTGATCATTTGTCTTTCTCCCATCCTGACCCTTCATTGGGGGTTTTCATGGTCCCAATGATTGATAACCCTCAACCCGGCATCATCAACATAGGGGTTGGTTTGTGCCCAACTTTGATGGGCACTTTCGATTACCCACCTCCTCAAAGCGATGTTAAGTTCATATCTGACCACCATAAGGTTGAGGTTTTCCAAGTTTCATCGTTTCACATGACTTACTTCAACGATCTGTGGATTCTTCCTCCCCCATTGGCCACAATGGAAGGGATAGGGCACCATGGTATTTCCATGCCCTTGTTAGTGGCAGAAGTAGAGTACTCTTTAGTCCAGCAAGCTTCTGTCGACCCTGATCCAATTCCCACACAAGAGTTAGATCTGATTCTAGAACCTATTTGGGCTCAAGGTTCCCTCACTGATACAGATTCTTTAGACTTAGTCTTTCCCTCAGATGAAGCAATCATGGAAGAAATTACTAGTCTGGACAAACCCTGGGACGATCCCCATCACAGATCTTACTTCCTCCCAGATTTAAGAAGAATTGAAGCAGGGTAATTCACCTCAACTATGACTGGAGATAGGTCTTGTCCTATCAATCCTTCGGCTACACATGTTGTTTATGCCGAGGGTAATATGGCAAACATTGTCAAAACTATACCTATAAACATCTCCAGAACCCCTAGCGTCGTGGAGAATGTTTTAATCGGAGTTGACTGCTCCCCTGAAGAGATTCAAATCTACACAGATTTATTTAAGGAATTCATCGACGTTTTTTCTTGGTCTTATGAGGAAATGTCAGGCATCGATCCAAAAATTGTTGAACACGAAATCATGACTTATCCTGACGCTAAGCTGGTTCGGCAGAAGCTTCGTCCAGTTAATCCTAAGAAAACAGCAACTATTAAGGTTGAAGTGGAGAAACTACTCAAGGTAGGTTTTATCTACCCCGTCCATTTGACCCAATGGGTGTCAAACCCCGTGTCGGTTAACAAAAAACAAGGTGCAATTCGTGTATGTACAGACTTCTATGATTTGAACAAGGCCTATCTAAAAGATAATTTCCCCACACCATTTATTGACCAGATAGTCAATGAATGCACAGGTTACGAGGCCTTTTCTTTCATGGATGTTTTTTCGGGATATAATCAGATACAAATCAAACCCGAAGACCAACACAAAACAACATTCATTTGTCCATGGGGTACATTCGCGTATCGTAAGATGTCGTTTGGTCTGAAAAATGTTGGTGCTACCTTTCAGCGGGCCATATCTTTTGCTTTCAATCATCTCAAACATATCGTCGAGGCCTACTTAGATGATTTAGCATCATGCTCTCATAAGAGAACTGATCATCCCACACACCTCTGACTTATCTTTGAGTGATGTCGCTACTTCCGGATTCGCTTGAATCGCAACAAATGCAGTTTTTGTGTGACGTTGGGTCATCTCTTAGGTTTCATAGTTTCAACAATAGGGATCATGGTCGATCCTCTTAAGGTTGAGGCAATAGTTCAGTTGCCTCCCCCACATACAATCCTTCAACTTTAGAGTTTACAAGGAAAAGTGAACTTTTTGTGGTGTTTCATCGCAAACTATGCCGAGATTACAAAGGGCTTTATGCGCTTACTGAAGAAAGATGTTCATTTTCATTGGGATGATGCCTCTCAATGCTCCTTCGAAGCATTGAAACATTCCCTCGTGATTGTCCCTCTGCTTCGGCCACCCAATTATAACAAATATTTCTTATTATACTTGGCTGTAGCAGATTCAACCATCGGCATGGTCTTAGTTCAAGAGGATGATTTGCTCTCAAAATATGTGATTCATTACCTGAGCTGAGGCCTGGTTGGATGGGAACTCAATTATTCCCATATCGAAAAACTTGTGTTGGCAGCAGTCCATATTGTCCAACGGTTCCGTCATTATGTTTTGTTTCGCAAGACCATCGTCATTTTCGTTGTGAATCTGTTTCAATACGTGTTGACACGACGGGTAATCGGAGGAAAGATCAGTATATGGATATTTGTCCTCCAGAAATTTGACTTAGATTTTGTTTTGAAGAAATCCAAAAAGTCACTGGTCTTTGCGAAACTCATCTCGAAACTTTCGATCGATTTAGGTGATGTTATGCCTGAAGAATCGCTTATTCAAGGAGACATGTTTTTTATAGCATCTTCGGACCCCTGGTATGGAGATATACTTGTCTATCTATGAACTTTGAAGTGCCCCGCCTCTGCTTCTCATGATGAGCGTTGTCGTATACGTCATCAGGCCAAGAACTATCTCATCCTCGAAGACACTCTCTATCGTCAAGGTGTAGATTGCATCCTTCATCGGTGCCTCACTCATGAAAAAGCGGAAATCGTGCTTAACGATTTCCATACTGGAGCATGTGGCGGTCATTTGTATGGGTTGGCAACAGCCCAAAAGATTTTATGAGCCGATTACTTCTAGCTGACACTAATCAAAGATTGTATCGCATCAGTCAAGAAGTGCCACCCATGTCAGATCTTCTCTCGAAAGATGAGGGCACATCCCGCTCCCATTTTTCTTATCATCACAGTTGGTCCCTTCACCAAGTGGGGGATTGATTACACTACATGAAACCCTCCTTCAGCAAGGGGGCACTGTTATATCATTGTAGTCGTCGACTACTTCACAAAGTGGGTTGAAGCTATGCCAACGTTTAAAGATGATGGAGAGACTGCAGCTCTCTTTTTGTTTAACCAGATTATAGCAAGGTTCAGCATCCTGAGAGAGATTGTCACTGACCATGATAGTCACTTTTAGAACCAAATGATGATCGAGTTAACATAAAAACTTGGGTTGTGGAAAGAACACTTGTCACCCTACTACCCTCAAGTGAATGGTCGGGTGGAAGCTGTCAATAAATCTCTTAAGACCATCCTACAGCAAATGATCAATTCGGCCAAGTCAAATTAGCATTTGATGTTATACTCGACATTACGGGCCTACCGAACGTCTGTTAAGACTGCAACCAGTTTCTCACCTTTTCAACTAGTTTACGGGCTGGAAGTAGTCTTGCCCATAGAATGTCAGATCCCATCTTTAAATTTGGCCATACAATTATTATCAGACACTTCACCGCTTGAAGAGAATTTATTATATCTCGAACAGCTCAATGAGCAGTGTCGTGATGCAGCCTTAGCTAACAAAGATCACAAACAAAACGTCAAGTTCCAGTATGATCAGTTCGTCCATCCTCAGATTTTCTCGGAAAGTGACCTTGTCCTGGTCTATGACCAAGATAAGGACCCCCCTGGGGGTAGGCAAGTTTAAACCCATGTGGTTCAGACATTTCATTGTAAAAGAGGTTCTAAAAAAGGGCGCTTATCGTCTGGTACATTTTGAGGGAAATTATTTGGCATAGCCTAGAAATGGGCTCTACCTCAAGAAGTATTACTCCTAGGTAGGTCATCTTGGGTAACATTTTGTAACATATGTATAGTCTTTGTACTATTTCTTTTTGGTTTCTTTTGGTTTTCTGGACGTGTCATTTTTTGATGTTATCTTTTATCACTGTGACATATTTCAAGTGAATCAGAGGTGTTCATTGGATACGCAGACGGCGCTAGCCAACACACTCGGAGGCTTGCCTCCGCAGCTTAGGTAATTTTTACACCTCAGGGCCAGTTATTATCTTCAGGAGGTATATGTTTAGGCGACACCACAAACAATGTTTTCAAATACAGCGTAGTTATTGAGTTGCTCCATGACGCTTTGTCATTTGGTATCTCTCACCTCCGAGTCTACTTAGACGCTCAGCTAGTTGGGTCTCAGTTAAATCGAGTCTACCGTGTTCATGATCCTACTTTACATTGACGGCTCCTTAGGGTATGTATCTTATAATGAAGCTTTGATTATATTACATATTTTCATGTTCCTAGGAGATTAAATCAAGTCACAGATACTCTAGCTAATCAAATTTTAGATTGGCATCTCGCACACATATAAGAAAGACACACACATGCACATGTAAATACATTTTTAAAACAAATATAATCCATAAGACATAAAAATCCATATATAATATCAAAAACATCATAGTACATAGGTGGGCGCAAGCGCCTCAAAAAGACGACCAGTAACGAGTCATAAGGCTTATGCCCTCAAAAAATATACAAGTAGTTCCCTCAACACGTGAAAAGTCCAACCTAACTAAGGACAGGGCATGTGGGCCCTGTTGTAATGATCAACGGCATTTGCCAAACGCCGAAAAAGTCAGACCCACATCCGTGGCACCCCCACTACGTGAGGCTGCATAGATGGTGGCAGATCCTCAATCTCTGTCATGGGGACTGTGTGAATGAGCAAGGTAAAATTTCACTCTACTCGTCTCAGAACTCTCTCAGCCTCACCAGTTGGAAGCTCTCCTGCTGTTGTTGGCCCCCCTGCGGCGGCAGCTACGTCCTCTGGCCGAGGACGTCGCCTGTTCCTCGCATAATCCATTGGTCGCATTGGCCCCACATCTGCACATAATAGACACGTATCTGTCAAATGCTCTAGTATAAAAAAAAATGATATATATATATATATATAAACAACAAAAAATAAATCTTACCCATCTCTCCTCTCTCCTCACTTCTCTCCGGGAGGTACCGGCATCTCAGGATCTGTAGAGAAGTCGATCTCGGCATAAGGGTAGTCCTCTCTGATCAGGATCTGTCATGACAACCAAGCAAAAAAGTTGTCATCAAAGGCCTCAATGGTCCTCCTCCCCCCCCTGTCGCAGCAACAACACCGCCCATCTACATAACATGGGAAGAGAGGCCTGGTGCCCTCGTACCACCTCTCGAGGGATGAAACTGGGCACTCTTTCAAAGAAGAAAGAGAAAAAAATTGTTCCAAACCCGAAGTTCCTCTAATTTCGCAACCAGCAATCTGTTAGCTTCCTCTTCATACAATCTAGTAATGTGGTGCTCCAGTCAAAAATTTGTGCATTTAAGCACTGAACTGCACAATTCATTTGTGCATGGGAAGCCTGATGCAAAGCTGCAGACCCAATAATCCGCCCGATGAGCAACACTATCACTTGCAGTGATAAGTCTGAAATCTTGCTTATTGGTACTTGTGAGCTCGTTATGTCTGTACCCGCCTCACAATGGAGTCCAATCAACTCCGATATGTTGTGAGGCCTGGAGGGAAAAGTATGAAAATTGACTGGTTCCCCTCTTCTAGAGAGGCCAGTCAGAAATTATATATCCTCTGTCGTTAGAGCCCGTGATCGCCCCTCTAGCATAAAGACCTCTGCGTTGGGATGCCAATAATCAAACAAGGCATTCAATAGCCTAGGTTGTGCTCGCATGAAAGGACATAGAAAATTTTTTAACAACCCACATTGCATTAATGTAGCAACAACATTAGGGTCCTCCCCAACCAATGCACTAATATCCTCATGCTCTCTTTCCCTCCAATGAACATACATCCTACAAAAACCCAATTTGGGAGGGATTAACTCTGGCTTTTTTAATTTTTTTACATTAAATGAAGGGTCCATGCGGGCTATAATGCTGACAGTAGCGTGTACACACGTGTAGTTTTTCCTCTGACCGCATGTACACTCGGGCTGTCATAAGACAACCCATATGGACTTAGGACCAACCTTTTAAAAGGTCGATGCCCCTCCAAAAACTAAATTTAAACACATAAAGAAAGAATTAGAATGCAAGAGGGGTGAGTAAGTACTTACTTGGTCCAAGTGGATGGTCATTTCATCCACTGAAGCTCCTAGAATCAACTCTTTTCACAAAGGGGTAGTTTTGGCTTTTAGTCAATTTCTGAATTAGCAATGGTGATAATGAGATGCCAGCTTCTATTTATAGACCTTTTGGCCTCTTTTTGTCATTTTTTAGACCCTTTTTTCATTTTTTCTAAACTAAAAATCATTTAGCATGGTTCAGGAGTTTTCTTTGGATTGTCACGAGAAGTTTTACTTTGGACATGTGGAAACTTTTTGGAGATTTGGGTCGTTTTGAAGGTCCTTTGGTAAAAAGTCATTTTTTCAACTCGTTGCATTTAAGTTAGGATTCCACCTCTACTTCCTGCATCTTGTTGTCTTTTCCGCTTCGCCATAGGATCGATCCCACCAAATTGCGACACAAAACCATCATTGTTGCTTTAGGAGTGTCGTAATTTAGTGGTAGATCCTACCTTAACATGGATGCCCTAGGTAGATCTTGGTTGCATTTTGGTGTCCATGCTGTCACTAAACAACTATAGGCCTGGGAGTCCTTACTAGCTTTGACTAATTACGAGTTTGATCCTCATTGGAATAATTCAGTATCACTCTTGACCTCACCCTCAGGACTCCCAATACTTAACGGGCCTTCTTTTAAGCCCTTTTCAGACCCTCTAAACATGAAAATATTGTCGAGTGATCTTGTGGCCTTTCACGCTCGCTAAATTGGAATTTGAAGTCACGTATGTCTGGCAGTATTTTACCACTTTTTCGGTCCAGATGGTCAACTGTACAAACAAAGGTATACTTTAGGGGCCTTGGTTCTCTAGAAGAGTATCCTTAGGTATAATTTTACCCCTTTTTTGGGCCTGAGGGACTAAATTTACGAAAAAGGAAGCCCCATGGAGTCCATAGTTAAAGCTCTTTCCAGACTCCCTAAAATTGAAAAGATCATCGAGTGACCTTATTCTTTCACACTCGTTAAAATGGTCCAGAAGAACACTCCTGACGGAGTCCATAGTTAATCTTTTTTCAGACTCCTTAAAAATGAAAAAAATTGTCGAGTGACCTTGTCTTTATCACACTCGTTAAAATGGTTTTGAATAGATGTCTGGTCGGTTCTAATTTACCCCTTTTTTTAGCCAACTAGACTATCTTCGAAAAATGTACCCCAGTGGATTCTCCTTTTACGTTTTTTCAGACTCTCTAAGCATGAAAAACGTCTGAGCTTACCTTCTCTGGGATCGTTAAAATTACATCGAAGGATGTTACCATTGTGTGTTTTGTTAACTTCGTTTCCATACCTACGTCTTTGGTCTAAATGTCGGTTCCATTTTTCTCTCAACTAAACCATCTGAAGCATGCCTTATACGCAAGCCATGTAACACTTTCCCTCTACGTCTTGACACCTTTGGCCCCTGGAGAATTTTTCCTAAGTGTCCCTTTATTGCATATGTCCCTTTTCCCTGAGCATCCCTATGCTCTGTGCGCTTGGAAATAGTATGTTTGCGACACTCAATCCTCCTTTGTAATGTAGAATTCTTTTAATCTTTTTCAATCTTTCCAAAATTATTGAAAAAGACAAAATAAATCAAATATACCCCAAAAAGAGGAAGGGAAAAGTATTTTCTTTTTATTGGCAGCACAATGAGTCGCCCTTGGACAAAGCACATCCTTCTGTTTGTTCATCAAGCCCTGGGATTTACTATGACCTTAGGAATCTTTTCTCGCTACATAGAGTTGTGTCCTCCTCCGTTTGGTTACTCTTCCAAACATATGGAGAGTTTGGTGTGCCTCGTGCATCGTGAGCTTATGTCAAAATATCATGTTGTCTGAGTCTCATCATTTGTCGTGCTATGGTCCAAGAGAATTTTTTACCAAGCCTGAGTCGTCCCATCTGTAGTTTGTCTCTTGCCCTCATGCCCGACCATCCCTAATGTCCAATCAAGTCTTTGTTCGAAATCCATGAAGCCCTCAACCTGATCATCAAGATCCTCTAGTCCATGACCGATGAGCCGTCAAAGACCTCTGGGTAGTGAAGTTGTACACTCATATTACACTCCTACCTGAGTTTTGAATATTTTGAAGTTGATGCTCGAGCTCTGAATACCTCATCTCCATCCATTAGTCCTTATCAACTTCTAGAAGATGGATACTATAAATGTATATCTTTTTTATTTCGAGATGTAAATCCATTGTGTATTGCTCACGGCTAAACTTTATATAGTTATATGACATGGATCTATAGTGTATTTGATTGGTAGCCATGATTTTATTTCATTCCGAGCATGGGTATGCCTGCCTCGGTGAGACAATTATTATTTTGCAGATGGCACCTCCCAAATTCTGGTCCCTGGGCTCACTGGTTTGGTACGTTGATAAATATTGGTAATGTATTTCGACCATCAGATGCTCTTCTAACCTCACACATTAGGGGGCATCTGTTATAACCCTAATTTTCACCAGACATACTTACCTGACATTAGGCCATCCCATATTTCTTCTTTTCTAAGCCAATACTGAACAACTCTTCTTAAAAACCCCCTTTTTAAAGGCCCACACGCCCTACTCCACTACTGCACGAGTGTACACGCTAGCTGCCTCACTATAGCCCGTGTGTACCTACAAAAGCACGAAAAAAGGAAAGTTGTTGATGGAACACACAGCTTTGGGTAAGTTAACTAAGCCTTTCGTCCATGCATGGCCGGTCATTCGACCAAATACCTAGCTCCTTCTAGCCTATAAAAGAAGGGGTAAGGGTCCCATTTGAAAGGAGGAAAATCATAGTAAAGATACTATACCCAATTGAGCATTCCCCTTGTCCCAACCTTTAGCCATTCTTGTGCAAAGAGAAGTATAAAGCAAAGAAGTTGGAGGACAGTTGAAGAGGAGCCCAGGACCAGTTTCGAGGAGCAGTGTCGACCAAATATTGTAAGTTTACTCTTGTGAAGATTAATACAAAAAGGAATAATTTTCCTATCCCGCCATATCATGTGTTCAAGTTAAATATTTATTTTATGATATTGTCATAACTAACCCAGCAATTAGTATATGAAATGCATGTTCACAGCTTTTTGTTTGTTCATGTGTGAATGTAAGTTAGCTTTGGGAGGAGGCTTGCAATCAAAGAGCGAGTGAAAGCAAAGGGATCGACATAAAACAAAGGACTCAAGGTAGAGTTACCGAACCTTGTTTTCACCTTTGTATTACACGAATGTGGGGTTTTGTGTTGGGAGAATAGAAAAGAATAGAAGCCTTTGAAATGGTCATTTTCTGCATGCATGATTAGAGCCCTTAAATGCTAAGTCTGTAGGAGGGATTCCCACCCACAACAAGCATCATAGGTAAGATTCAATTCCCCATCCAATATAATATTTCTGCGAGCCAAAAGACCCATGGCCTTCATCTTTTCCGAGAAGGATTTTCTATCCAAGTAGGGCCCATACACATTAAGCAAAGTAATCGGCAGATTTAGCTCCAAACAAGTACATGTTAAAAGGATACCACCACAACACAAAAATAGAAAAATGTCAAACATTTTTGGATCCCAATTTACTAATAAACCCCCCGAAGTTTCTACTGCACTTATAGCACAAGAGATCCAGGAAGGACGAAAAGAGTTCATAAAGGCCCAAGCCTTTTTATCCTCCGCCATAGTTTCTTGCAAAAAAATAATGTCCGATGAAGTCCTTCGAAGAAGTCTTCGAAGGGAGGCGTATTTCAGGATCCCCCCCACCCCTCTAATGTTTAAAGAGACCAAGATCATGATTTTTCTCTCGCCAGGGATTTCATGCCTCTAAGCACCTCATTTTCACAAATAACTGGTAAGTGTGTCTCAAGTAGTAATAGACCCAATTACTCTTTCTTTTTCCTCGCACTTTGAGTTTTTATTAGGGAAATCTCCAATCCCAAACCCTTTGACCAAGTGTAATCCTTCCCAAGAGTCACCCCCTTGGGACTCGACTATCTAGAACCCCCTTCTGAAACCCCCTTCTGAAACCCCCTTCTGAAACCGGTATGTGGTAAATTATCCTCCCTTGGAAAGTTGGTAATTGAATCGGTGAGAGAGCCTCTACGTAGGAGGGTACAAGGGTCTCGAGGACTTCCCCAATGACACTATCCCCAAATTGGAGTATCACTAGTTATCTTTATTAACCAACCAAACCTTCATTGATATCGAAACCCAAAATAAATGAATTTTGTATTTCACTCCAATTTATAGTTATATTTAATGTACTATATTTAATAGGTATTTTATTTTAATTTGGTTTACTCACAAATACCAATAACATATCTTTGTGATGTGGAATAAGGAGACATTCATTCTACCTGCTTTTCAACTACACTTATTTATAATAAAAATCTAAAAACAAAAAATTATGAAAATTATTCCAACAACAAATTGTAATATTAAAAATAAATAAATAAAAATTAATCAATTTTAATAAACAAAATAATAATTTAAATAACAAAAATAATTACCCAATTTCAAAAAATAAAAAATTTAAATCAATTTTAAAAAACATATCCCAATTCAAATCACAAAAATAATTACCAAATTTCAAAGTCATCGAAAACAAAATACTATGAAAATCATTGAAAACAAGAGACTGGCATAATGACAAGAGAGTTTGACAACTCATGTAACAAGCCTATATAACATAGACATGGCATTATTTAATAATTACCCAATTTCAAAAAAATAAAAAAATTAAATCAATTTTAAAAAACAAAATCCCAATTTAAATCACAAAAATAATTACCAAATTTCAAAGTCATCGAAAACAAAATACTATGAAAATCATTGAAAACAAGAGACTGGCATAATGACAAGAGAGTTTGACAACTCATGTAACAAGCCTATAACATAGACATGACATTATTCAAAAATACTATGAAAATCATTGAAAACAAGAGACTGGCATAATGACAAGAGAGTTTGAGAACTCATGTAACAAGCCTATAACATAGACATGGCATTATCCCATTTGAATAGCCACCAAGATATTAAGAAAGCATATAAATATATGTGGCCATCACATAGACATGAAAGTATCCCATTTGGGGTAGACATCAAGATATTAAGGAAGTTCATCATTGTTGACTTTATTTACACACTATTTATTGTTGACAACTCATGTAACAAGGCTATAACATAGACATGGCATTACACTGACATTATCTCATTTGAGTAGCCACCAAGATATTAAGGAAGCATATAAATATATGTGGCCATTACATAGACATGAAAGTATCCCCAAGTATTCCATTTGAGGTAGACATCAAGATATGAAGGAAGTTTATCATTGTAGACTTTGTTTACACACTATTATTGTCGCACATTATTGTCACATATTGTTGTTTTAGATCTTTGCAACATCACCAATTTTTTTAATAGAAGTTGGTTTTTTTTAATAAACATAGAAGTTGGGTTTCCATTTGTTGATTAATATCTTATTTAGACATTGTTATTGTTGTATAGTGTTATATTGGATCTTTACAATGTCAACTCTTTACACATATAAGTCACATATATCTTATTAATTAATAAGAATGATATTTATAATGATTCATGTTTAGACATATAAGTCACATATATATTATTAATTTTAATTAATAAGAATGATATTTATAATGATTATTGTGGTGATTTTTTTTTATGTGATTAACACGGCATCATTGAGTATATCAATGACTTTCAATTATGTATTATAATTTCTTAAGAGTTATACTATAATTTTGAAATTATCTAACATTTTGAATGGATATTACCTATTATAAAAAATGCCAAATAAAATTGTAATAAAATGTCTAATTATATTTTAGTAAATCAGTTATACATTTTAATTATATTTTAGTAAATCATTTATATATTTTAATGGTTTAATTCTTTACATTGTGAAATTCACAACCATGGTTCATATTAGTATAATATTAATATATGTATGTCTAATTATATTTTAGTAAATCAGTTATATATTTTAATTATATTTTAGTAAATCACTTATATATTTTAATAGTTTAATTCTTTATATTGTGAAATTCAAAACCATGGTTCATATTAGTATAATATTAATATATGTTTCCAATGAATTTACATGAATACAATTATATTAAATAATGATTTTTAAAATTAAAAAATAAAAATAAAATAAATAATTGACAAATTAATAAATGAGTGTGTAATTGTGTTTAATTTAAGTGATTAGTTGTTGTTCATATTGTTGTTAGTATGTGATTCCCTACATAATTATAAATTCCTACATCATCTTATTGTATTTCACATTATGGGATACAGTTTTGATTCTAAGTGTGTATTAGATCCTATTTTGCTTCATTCTTGTTTCATTTAAGTCTCGGTGTGAGAGAAAATCTAGTCTAAGAGGTGGTTTAATTCATGTACTGTAAAATTGTATCAATGGAATGAATATTGTGAATATAGAGAATATGGCTCGAGGCCTTTTATGCCAAATTTTTGTGTCATGTCTTGTGATCTATTTCATAACATGGTATCATAGCTCATTTAGTCTTAAGGGGCATGGTAATTCCATGGTAGTGTTCCATGGGAGGTCATTGAATAGTCAATGATGAACCACTACAAACAAAACAAGCACACAAATTAAAATGATCATGCTCTCATAAGGTGTATACAAAACAATGTTGCATGAGATAGTTAAAAATCTGGAAGTTCTATGAAATTAACAATCTTTGTAAATTGAAAATCAATTCAATGACATTTTCATTAAGTAGAAAATTGTAAATCAAAAGTGTCTCTTTGAATCAAGGGTTGTTTGATTCATTGAAATTAAAATTGTTGAGTCATTGAACAAGAAAAATAAGAGATTGAATTGTACAAAGGAGAAATTGCATGAAACCCTTTCAAGTCAATTGTAAAAATTACCAATAGAGAGTTGTGTGAAATGGAATAAGGAGGTCATTGCAATCATTTTCAAATCATTGTAAAATTCACAATTTGGGGTGCATTCTCTGTTGAACCCAACACCCTAAGGTTGTTGGAGATAATTGCAAGAAAGCGTGACAGAAAAACAAGTGAAAGCAAGTGTGACAACATTGATGGTTAGAATCACATAATCGGTTTCCTTATTGGAAACATTGCTTGAAACAACAGAAAGCAATTCAATCACCATGACCAATAGAACATTGGAAAATGTCCTTACCTATTTGTAATTCATGCAAAGAAAAGTCAATTTGCTACAAATGTAATCCTAGCTCTTGAATGATGAGTTAAGGGAACTCAAAAATTAGGGGTCATTCAAGAATTATGAACCGATGTTTGTTCATAATAATCATCATCAACATGTAGTTCATGGAAGTCAAATATTTTATAATAATAATAATAAAATGCCAAGGCACAAAGTCATGGCAAAATCAATTTAAGTGAAAGTGACCTTGAATTTTTTTCATTTGAGGTTACAAAAGAAACCATTCA
The DNA here is from genome assembly GCA_032191745.1 of Picea mariana. NCBI lineage: Eukaryota > Viridiplantae > Streptophyta > Pinopsida > Pinales > Pinaceae > Picea > Picea mariana. Next base: position 24,333 of record JASDQU010947177.1, read on the forward strand.
TGAATCTTTGGAAGAAAAAAAAAATGATCTTTCCAACAACATTGCCATGCCTTGGGAAGAATTACAACTCAACAAAATCTAGCATGGATTAGGATATGAAAAAGGAAACAACTTTCATATCCTGTATTACTCCATATGGATTTATTTTGTGAGTAGCAGATTTCTTAATAAAAAGACATCAGAAGTCACTGAGGTTAATGGTACAATTAATGATAAACATATTGAAGAAAAACTTGAGTGCCAACATTGTCATCGAGTTGGTCATATGGATGATTAGTGTTTTGATATCCATCCTTCTCAACATTGCAACAAGTGTAATCATTCATCAGAGAGATGCTCCACACTAAAGATATTGGAAATATTAAAGATTAATTGTGGTTGGATCAATCCTTGGCAATGGTCATAAACAACCAAGTAATTAAATATGTCTTACATCAGAATTCTCTCTCGAGTAAAGACACATCTTACAACAGATAGCCATTCAATATCCTTCCACCTTAAAGGGGGACATACACTAATCAAAATAAATTCAATGACTCTCAAATGGTACTCTCATCTTACAACTTAATGGGGAGGAGTACACAATGAGTGAAGATAGTTTGTGGTAAATTGAAACCACCAATGAAGTGAATATGGTTAGTGGTCAACCAAAACCATGAGATACAGTGATGAATTGGTTAAGGGTAACACACATGAAAACCCATGATGTATCACCTTTTATTTGACAAAGGGGGGAATATTGTGATGATTGTTAGAAATTAAATTTCGACAAAAACAACAACAAGAACATTGCAAAGATTTCATCACTTGTGATAAATTGCTGATTAGGAATTTTTGAGGTTTCCACCACTTCTCGTATTTTGTGCGACGTCCATTAATTGTTCAAGTTTGATATCAACATGATGGTTCATGATTTGAGCAATTCCAACAGGACACCTTTTTTACTACTCAATGGTTATTTGGTAGAATTATGATTATGTTGAATCATATGTAGAAATTCAAATTGATGATTGGGATGTCAATTGACACTATTTTTGTGTTATTTTTTAGAGCTTTATTGTGGAAAATTTGTTCACCTGGATGGTCATTTGATCTAGAAAAGGATAGTTAGATCCATCTACATTGTTTCTTGGCATTTGATTGGGTTGTCAAGCATTTTACGAGATGCATCAAACTTGCACTTGATTCACTCTCATTAGATATTGGAGTTCACATTAGTGAACAATTTGTTAAAATTTTGGTATGCTCGTTTAACCATAGAAAATGTCACATCATTGTCACCCAACCATAAGCATTCATTATGTCACCCCCAAGAACACTAACCTTTTCTTAGATAGAATGATTTTGTCAAGTCCACACTAGAACCAACAGATAAACCCTAACCAGAAACACCATTGTTGCGGCAGCAACACAAAACCAAGAGAACGTACCTCTACTAATAGAAGCATACCTTTACAAAGAGAAGCACACAAGAGAGATACCAAAAATACTGAGATTACACCACGGCAATTGTTGCACCACCCTCTCTAGACTTGCGCCTCCTTCTGCTGCAATTGCAATTGCTACAGATATTGTTCCTCAGACTTGCACCCTCCTTCTGTTGAGTGAGTGTGTAAATGAGGAGCTAAGGTGTCACCTTATTTATACTTATTCTTCCAGTTAACTTTTCCCACATGGCCAGCCTATCTTTTCTGGCAAATATAATTTACTTTGACTTTTTCTAGTAGGGACGACTTCTCTTTCTGAAGTTTTCTATTTCTTTATTATTATTCTCCTTGGGCCTACTTATCTTATAGGGTTTTCACACATCTGTTTAATGGTTCTCTTAATTTTAGAATATGATATTCTAAGTACCAAGGTTACATTTGGAGGTTAATACCTCCCGCAGCTACCAAAACATAAACACTCTCTCTTAGCTAGGGAGGTATTAACTAAGATGTTCTTCATGTAATGGTCTCAAACACATCCATCCATCTCACATGGCATCATAAAGACTCACATGGTCTTGCGGACCAGTCTATAGGTAGCATCACCATATCCACACAAGCTATCTCATGATCAAACAGATCATGTCTCAAGTAGCATGGCCACATGGCCATCTCATGATCAAATAGATCATGTAACAAGTAGCATAGCCACACAGGCTATCTCATGATCAAATAGATCATGTCAAAAGTATAACCATCATATCCGCACAGACTTTGGAATATGCAGTTGAGCCAATTTACACAAAATTGTCCTACTACCCAATCCAAGCAGAGTCTGGGCAACTGCAACTCACCAACTCACACAAAATCTGGAATCCAGTTCATACAGAACTAGTAACCTCGCCAGCTCACATAGAATCCGGCATCTATTTCACACGGAACTAGTAACTCGCCATCTCACACAGAATCTGACATCTAGTTCATAAAGAACTAGTAACTCACTAGCTCACACAGGATATGGCATCTAGTTCATAAAGAACTAGTAACTCGCCAGCTCACATAGAACCTGGCATCTAGTTCATACAGAACTAGTAACATGTGTACCAAATTATTTCATTGGAGTAGCAATATCTCAGTGTACCAGACTATTTGACTGGAGTAGTTATGCGTACCAGACTATTTCACTGGAGTAGCAACATCTCAACGTACCAAACTATTTCACTGGAGTAACTATGCGTATCAAACTATTTCATTGGAGTAGCTATGCATACCATACTATTTCACTGGAGTAGAAATATCTCAGTGTACCAGACTATTTCACTGGAGTAGTTATGCGTACCAGAATATTTCACTGGAGTAGAAATATCTCAGCATACCAGACTATTTCACTATAGTATCTATGTGTACCACACTATTTCACTGGAGTAGTAGATGTCCAACACACTAAGTTGGTCCTCTAGATGTCTTGGAGGCACGCCCTCCCCGAAGGATTTGCATGAAGCCTCTAACCACACAAACTGGTTGGGCCTCCATAGCTAGTAAAACCACTCTCCCTAACGGATCTGCGTACACATCATCCTGACTGGTGCCACAATCAATGCCTAGGAATAACAATTTTTTTTCCACACTATACCATGCTACTATCTGGAGTCACATATGTCACTCATCACTCCCTCTTACTATGGAAGTCCTTCTAAATGACACCAAGCTTGTCTCTGAAATAAACAAACTTCACTCTCGACAGAGGCTTAGTCAACATGTATGTTATCATCTCATCTGTAATGACATATTGGAGCTTCATTTCTCCCTTCTGCACCATATCTTTGATATAGTGATACATGGTGGCATCCACTGTCTCTAAAGAAGTATCACACAACAACTTCATATTCGTCACCATCAGATTAGGCATGGCCTTGCAATCCATCATCCCAAATACTTTCAGGATCTCTATTGTATACTTTCCTTGATTAAGGAACATCCCATCATGTCTTTTCTATACCTCTAGACCCAAGAAATAATGCATCATACCCAGGTCTTTCATATTGAACTTTGATGCAAGCTTTCGCTTGCACTCAATGATGAGCTTCTCAGCCCCTGTTAGAAACAGGTCATCCACATATAATAGTAATATCATTGTTCCACCATCCACAACCTTGTAGTAAAGGTTGGAATCTTCTTTACTCTTGGTAAAGCCCAAGTTCATCAGGAAACTATCGGATCTGGCATATCATGCCCTGGGTGCCTGCTTGGGCCCGTAAAAATATTTCTTCAATGTGTATACATGACACTCCTTCTCATCTATATATGTACACTTCTTCTGACTACTGGAGAAAGTATCTCGTCATAATATTCTCCCTCTTGTTGGGAGAATATTTTGGCCACAAATCAGGATTTGTACATCTCTATGATTCCATCAACAACATGTTTTATATTGTAGATCAATTTGGAAGTCACCATTGACTTCCCTTCTGTTCTCAGGGAAAAAATACATATCCCGGTCCTTTTGACTGGCTTCCTCCTCTGTCACTGAAGCAAGGGAATATTCCTAGGAGGTCACATATCTCCTTGAAGCCTTTGAAGCTTCGATCTAGCCTCCTCAACTCATGGCACATGTATGTTAGTCCTGGAAGACGTCGCTCTCTCCCATCTACATCTGAGTAGGAATACTTTATGAATGAAAGTATCTAAGCCATTGACTCTCTTTAAGATCATGCTCACTCTGAGTCTCCATGCTCCCTCTAATTCTATATAATATCTGGAGCCATATGCTCCATATATATGTGATTATTTCCTCTGAAGTCTCCTATGAATGGTCATGGGTAGGTTTCTCCTTCTTATTGGATCACGAGGGTTGACTCCCTCTGAACTCTAGCTCCTTATGAGCTGGTACTTGGTGTGGTCACCTGCCTCACCACTGGTGGAGCCATCTACTCCTCATGATATGGCTTATTAATGATATATGTCTTTACATCATGCAAAGTATCATGGGACCATGTTGGTCTCTTCCTAGTTACTGCAAAGATTTTGGTTAGGCCCTTCTGGCTCTACTAACTCTTCTTGATGATCAAAAGAGTGATAAACTACACTAGAGGGATTTTTTCAGTAATATTTGGAGCCTTGTGATCCTTACAATCAATCTCCATATGAGATACTTTGTATCTCACAAAAGTACCCTTCTTCGTCCTCTTTTTATTCGGTACATGGATGTATGTAGTCGATTATACAACTTCTTATCTGGGTAGTCTGCTCCATGTATCAAACTAGAGACCATCTAATATGTTGCCTCCTACAACTTTCACTATAGCTTCCCTCAGATTTATCACCTATGAGCTTCCTGGAACAATACCAACAACAAGGGAAAACAATAGAGAAGAATAATACTCTTATAATAATAATAAAAATGAGAACAATCATCATAGTATCTCCTTCTCAGAGCTATCACTTGTGACTTGCCTAGAACAAGAGCTAAAATAAAAAAATACAATAATAAGAAATAGGAACAACACTCTTCTAGTGTTGTGACCAATCAATCCTCCATGGTAACCTACCTAGAACAAGAAAAACAAGAGCAAATTTATTTCCAATATAATCACATTTTCATAAGAACGTATCTATGTTAACAAGAATAAAAGACAATTTCATGGTAATCAACATATCATTACCAAAGTGACCTGCCTAGAAGAAAAACAAGAAGTATCTCCTAGAGAAGATGTTAGTTCATCTTGCAAATAAGTACAATAATCATTTATATCAATAGTACTCACATGCTACCAAGTATTCATTGTATCTAGCAGTAATAGAACCTTTCAAGGATTGTTGTCACAACTATAGTGTTTACTTGTAATGTAGAAATTATCAAACTTGATATGTGCAAATTGGAAACTTATCAATTTAATCAATCAAACCTAGAAGTTGGATTCTTATCTTCAAGAATGAGTGTTGTTTCTTTTCTTCCGAGTCTCCTTCACTCGAGATGACAAGTATTTTATCCAACATGTTCCCTGTACTAAGACAATATGATTTCTTGACAGAAATTTGAGTTAGGGAATATAATGCAAGTAAACTCAAAAATCTCAACCTTAATCAACCTAATACTTTGACTAGAGTTAGCTTATAACTTTAACTATGACAAAAGGTTAGTATGATAATCATAACTTCAATAGATCAAAATACAACTAGATTTTCATAAGATCGCAATAATTCCATAACAACTAGAGGCATATCAAAACAATCAAACATGGAGTGTGTTGTTCCTCTAAATGTGTTGGATCTGAGATCCCTTTGGATCTACAATTGTTTCTTGGAAAAAAGATCCATTATCCTGCAAATACCCTTAATATAATGATACATTTTAAACACATACAAGTACATACCTCCAGCAGGAGTGGAAAACATCGACAAGCAACAATGAATCCTAAAACTTCAAGGTGCTCCAACTTGCAATATGAAGGTACTTGGAGATGCACTAGGGTAAGGTGCACTAGGACAACCAAAAATTAGGCCCAACGTTTCATAGAAACTTCACTAGTCTAGAGGAAATGCAACTGGTACTACAACTGGTGCTGCAACTGGCACTGCAACGAGTGTTACAACTGGCACGAAGCAACTGTAACTGGTACTGCAACTGCAACTGGCACTGCAAACCTACGGTTTTATGATGAAACCCTAATTTTTTATTTCATAATTTTGGAGATCTGATTCGGGGAAAAAATGTGCCATGCTTAGGCAACCTTCTTAATGGATTTAGTAAGTGCTCAACGAGCTTGAAAATGGGGTAAAATGAGGATCTTCCTTTTAGCAATTAGACTGTTACGAAAGAAACCATCTCTGAAACCATGTTAAAATTTTGGTATGATTGTTTAACCATAGAAAATGTCACATCATTGTCACCCAACCATAGGCATTCATTATGCCACCCCTAAGCACACTAACCTTTTCTTAGATAGAATGATTCTAACAAGTCCACACTAGAACCAATAGATAAACCCTAAACAGAAACACCATTGTTGCAGCAGAAACACAAAACCAAGAGAATGTAACTCTACTAATAGAATCGTACCTTTACCAAGAGAAGAACACAAGAGAGATGGCATAAAAACTGAGATTACACCACAGTGATTGGTGCACCGCCCTCTCCAAACTTGCGCCTCCTTTTGTTTCAACTACATCTACTACTCCTTAGATTTTCACCCTCCTTTTGCTGAGTGAGTGTGTAAATAAGCTAAGGCATCACCTTATTTATACTTATTCTGTCAATGAGATTTCCCCACAGGTCCGACCTGTCTTTTCTGGAAAATATAATTTACTTTGACTTTTTCTGGCAGGGAGGACTTCTCTTTCTGGGGTTTTCTATTTATTTATTATTATTCTCCTTGGGTCAACTTCTCTTCTAAGGTTTCCACACATCTGTTTAATGGTTGTCTTACTTCTAGAATATTCTATTCTAAGTACCAAGGTTACAATTGGAGGTTAATACCTCTTGCAACTACCAAAACATCAACACAATTACATGTGTTCTAGATCACATGTTTATAGATTAGGATTTTCTAGATTCTTTGAGTTTTTAACATCCATATTTGATAGTTTTTTAAGTGGTTTTTCATCAAGGATTAGCTTAAGAGTTTCAAAATGAAGACTTGGAGGTGATACCAGTTTATGCATGGATCTTATTGCATTGATGGTATTATTGTTTGGACTTATGATTGGGGGGGGTCTATGACTCCTATACAATCATAAATTCCTACACCACCTTATTGTATTTCACATTATGGAATATAGTTTTTATCCTAGGTGTGTAATATATTATATTTTTCCTCATTCTTGTCTTATATCTTAATGAGGTGTCAATTGGAGAGAAAATGTAGTCTATGAGGTAGTTTCATTCATGTACTATAAAATTGTATCATTGTAATGAATATTGTGAATATAGAGAATATGGCTCGAGGCATTTCCAGTCAAGTTATTTGTATCTTGTCTTATACTCTATTTCGTAACAATTGTTAGATATTTAACTAATTTCATATCAATAAGTATTTAATTTAAATTCCTTTAAATAAATTATTAATTTATATTAATATTTTGTTAAATATCAAATTTAAAAAACATCGTTGAAAAATTAAAAATAAATAAATTTACATAAACATGTCTTAAGCACCATGCTAATAACTATGAAGACTTGTCAGTATTATTGAGCACACACTTATATTGAGAGGGGGGGGAGGGCGTGAATTAGTATAAGGTTATCTTTTTCTTTTTAACAATCATTAACCATAATGAAGCAATCACATAAAATATAACAACTATAAGACACAAGATTTTACATGGAAACCCTTTCAGGAGAAAACCACAAAAAATTATCGTTATAATTTGTAGGCATCAAACCATTGT
>JASDQU010947178.1:27857-44235 GCA_032191745.1 Picea mariana
CTGGAATTGTTTCTGGCTCTTTTCCCTTATCCATTCCTGATTCTTTTGTTTGAGAACCCTCTGCATCTTTGGAAGGTATCTCAGTATTCTTCAACTTACCTTTGTCATTTTCTTTACCCTGAGTATTAGTTTCAAACCTTGGAGGGGGTTCTTCCTGTTCTAGCGATGGGGTCGAAATTTCACCCTGTAAAATCTTAGGTAGGCAGCTTCGCCTATGGCTTTGAAAAGATGCAAACCCAGCCTGTGAGTCAGGTGGCAAGTCCTAGACTCTGTTCAACACTTCTGCATAAGACTTAACATCTTTAAAAATATCATCATAAACAGATAATTCATGTTCATATGCCTTTAGATTACAATGTATGTAATGCCTACTTATTATTTGGTAGGGGTCATATTTTCTGTGCTCAATATTTACTAATTTCACTTCTTCCAGTGATTCGGCCTCTAGCTTAGAATGGCCTAAATTTGATAAAGGAAATTTCTCAATATGAACAGGGAAAGATGGCCATGGTTTTTTCTGGAGTGCTTTTAATTCCAATCCAACACCGCCCTTGGCTATCTGATGAGCTACTTTTCTGCACACCAATCTGTCTGGTAGGAATTTTGGGAGTGCGTGGGGAGGGATGGAACAGCCATAAACCCTAATATAGGAAATTTTTTCCTCAATAAACCAGTCGACAACTGATTTAAGACTTTCTATGACTGCATCAGAAATGCGAGGGGGTTCGCATCCAAAAAATAATTTGTGCATAGGAATAATGACAAAATGACAAACATCATAAAAAACGTCTTTAGCTTTTTCTTCCCAAAGGGCCGAGTGGTATTCATGAATGAGTTCTGGACATGAGATGCTCCAACTCCAATTCATTAATGGAAAGGGGGTCATAAAACATATTGCATCCATAATGTATGCAGACATATAAAAAGACACTGGTTGTCCCTTTGAATTGGCTGCTTTGTAATTTAAAATTTCTTGTGTTTGGTTATCCGACAAAATTTTATGCCAGTTAAAACCATTTCCTTCTAAAGTTTCCTCTAAGAAGGGTACCCAGTCTGCATGAAAGTGACAGGGATCTTTTCTTCTGAAAAGTCTGCATAACATAATGGCTACATAAACCATATATTTGTTTAAGGAGGCTGTAGCATAAATACCATGAGTATCAGCCCTAAACTTTGCTTCAGACCTCGCCCATCCTCTAATCATGTCGGGATATGTCTGGTCTGCCTCAATACATTCCTTTCTCCGAAACTAAGCTATAAATTAAGCATTGAAAGTATGCTTATGATTCAGCGAGAGTTTATACATTACTTGAATGTGCTCAGGCCTGAATGAGCCGACGATAGCTTCTTTCTCGTTTAGAATTTTCCTTGTGGGGATATCAACTTTATCTAGAGCCTAGCTGATCATATTGGTATATGCCACCAGCCTTGGACGCGCAACAACCTTATGAAGCTCAGACTTAGCAATGTCCCAGAGATGATTTTCAAAATCAGGGTCAACATGCTTTAGCGCGTACTCCAACAATTCAAAAATTTGAGTCCATGATTTGATGGAGTTTATGGCGTGTGGAGTAGTATCATAGATAATATCACCTTCCTGTGTGTCTTCATTTTTCTTCGATGCCTTTTTAGGTGCCATGGCTCTGCGTTTGACTTGAAAACCTGTAACAACAAATGGATGAATGAGCTCAGCTTAGAACGATAACACAGACATTCAAATGAAATTTTGAATATATTTTAAAATGACGAGATTTGCACAACTGTCATGAAATAGAAGCTCTTAATGCGAAAGATATTTTACCGAGATATGCATTTAATGTCCGTACTTAGGAGTTCTCGGTTTTTCAAGTAAAACAAGAAGTTTACTTAATCGAAAAACGAAGCATTAATGAACACTTAAAGAAAGATTACCTTTAAACCTATTTTAGAAAGAGGATTTATTAGTGTTAATTATAGATTAAATTTGAAAACATCACTTTTCGGGGTTTCGGAAATCTTGATGTCGAGAAGTATGTTACCAATGAAGTCCGATCCCCGAAATCGCGAAATCGCGATGGCTTGTTTGTTTTAAATAGGACTTAACTTATCTTAATTAATTGAATAATCATGATTAGGGCCAAAACATAATTACTTTAATCTAATGTAATTTATGAATCGAGGTTTCGGAAATCAGGATTTCGGGAAACATGATGACAAGAGACGCGCAATCATAGAACCGCGAATCCCGAAATCGCGACATAATTATGTTAACCTTAAACCCTTCTTAGAAGAGACTAAACTAATTCATTTTTTAAATTAAGGTTCCAATGTTTCGGGGAATCAGGGATCGGGGTTTCGTGATTCAATTTGCATGAATCATTTGTTTGCGGAAAACCCTGAATCCCGATTTCTTTAATGTTTAAATTAAAAAATCGCAAATTTAAAATTACAATCCGTTTTTAAATAATTTTGCAAAGAGCGTTGGAAAATTTATATTTTTGTAAACTTTTTTTCATTCGTTATCCAAAAATAATCGATAAAAAGGTATCGTGAATTTAGAAATGACGAAAATCTTATTTTAGGAAAGCTGAAACCCGAAAAAAACAAAAAATAAAAAAATCTAGGCCTTAAGGATAAAAGATTTTAAGATCTGTTTCAACATAGGCTCCAACTGGGGACCTCGTCTCCCTGTGGGACGAGGAGAACATGTAGACTCAGTGCCTTCATTGGGTAAATGGTGTCAAGGGTTTATCATTGCTAAACTGCTAAAGGAGAGGAAAAAGAGAGATTTTATAAAACCTTTGAAAACCTTTTCAAAACTTCTTATTTGCTTTAAACTCAATTGTAGTCTTCTTCATAATATTCTCCTTCTCGTTCTAAATATAATTTAGTATTAAGATGATTAGAACAATCTTAGGAAACTCAACAGATTTGTAAATTTCAGCTTGCATCAATCGAAATAAAATTTATAATTTTTAATTGGGGAGCTCTATTTCGACTTAAGATGAATATCCGGTTTTGAAAAAATGATAACTAGAATAGAGTAATAGATAAGTATGACAACCTTACAGACACCTCATATATTGCTTCACTGCCAGCGGGCCTGTTCAGTACCCCGGTGAAGTTATCTGTCCCTTTTTACTGAATTTCCTTTCACCGCTTCGAGTGCTAATTATATATTTATACTCAAATATTGCTTCACTGCCAGCAGGCCTATTCAGTACCCCAGTGAAGTTATCTGTTTCTTTTATATTTAGACGAGGGAAATCATTTAAATGAATTTCCTTTCATCATCTGTGGGACTAGATGGGGGCAATCAAATATGAATTTCCTTTCACCATCTGTCTTATAGTTAGCTTGTGCATACGAAGCGAGGGCAATCAATGATACTTAAAATATCAGGGGTGGTTATCTGTGTAAAAATTTATAATAGAGATTTGTCAACCTGTTTTGATTATTCTAGACCAATTTTTCTAAACTTTCAAAACTCCTCAGTTTGTAGAGAAAAAGGGAAAGATTTAATTTCCGGGGTTTTCTTTTGAGCAAACTTAAATCCTCAGACAAACTATCAAGAAACCTAAGAGAGTCAGAATCAACCCAAACATAACCATTTCTAGTCAGAGAATAAGAACTATGAAGAATGGTCTTACTAAATTTAATCATTTGTTGATTTTCAAGGTTAATACATAATCTCTCCTACTTTGATGAGAAAACCCAAAAACATGAAAGATAGTATCGAGGGTATAAAAGGAGATGTTCAACAATCTGTAAGCCATAAAACAAAGGTTATGATTTCAAAAATAACTCTTTGGACTCTTTTCTTCTTATTTATTATATATATATATTTATTTATTTTTATTTTTTTGCAAGGAAAAAATGAGAACGAGTTTTCTAAAAATGAAAAACGAAACAGTATATACAATGAGATTTTCTGTAAATTAATTATTCCATATAATGCTTTAAAAAACGCCCATTAACAGGGGAATTCAATATCTTACCATCCAAATTTTCAATCAAAAATGATTTTTTTCCTTTAGAAGATGCTACCTTAAATGGTCCATACCAAATATGATCAAATTTACCATTTTTTCCTGAATCCTCTTTTCGAGCATCCCACCTCAAAACTAGATCTCCGGGGAGAAAATTCCTATCCTTGGCTATACAATCAAACAATGTCTTCATTTCATCCTGGTACTTCTGCAACTTTTCATCCACTACAACCCTGTGCTACTGAACTTCAATCAGCTGATTTATCCTTCTTGTGAGAGGGTTTGGTTCTTCCTTCTCGTCTTGCCATAGTTTCATCACAGGAAGTGCTAGATTTATGGGCAACACTACATCTGTTCCATACCATTTGAAAGGGAGAAGTACCGATAGACTTTTTTGTGCCTATCCGATTTGCCCATAGAGCATATTTTAAATGCAAATGCCAAGATTTTTTATTTTCATTTAAGACTTTCTTGATTATACTGATTAAGCTCTTGTTAGAAGATTTTGCCAGACCATTTCCCTGAGGATAATAAGCTGTGGAATGACCCAGCACAATATTATATTTCTGGCAAAAGCTAACCATTGCCATAGATTTAAAAGCCTGTGCATTGTCTGTGACTATCTTTCTAGGACAACCGAACCTAGACAAGATATTCTCTTCTAAGAAGTATATAACTACTGAATCAATGGCCTTCCTTGTTGGGATAGCTTCCACCCATTTGGTGAAATAGTCTGTAGCGGCCAGGATCCATATGTGTTGAGCACTTGAATGAGGATTAATCTCCCCTATGAAGTCTAGTCCCCATTGCTGAAAAGGAGCTTCTGTCTTGACTGGGACCAATGGCATCGCTGGTAGTTTATGTTTTCCTGCAAAGAATTGGCAAGGGCTGCAAGCTCGTACCTTAGCATTGACATCTGGGAAAATTTTAGGCCAGTAATAACCAGCCCTCAGGATTTTATATGCCGCAGCCCTCCAAGCGTGGTGTCCTCCACATACTCCTTCATGAAATTGACCTATAACTTATTCTATTTCTGATATGACCAGACAGACTAAAAGGAAACCAAGTGGGTATTTCCAGTATAATCGTTTTTCAGAAATACAGTATTTAACTGCATGCAGCTTTAACATTCTAGCTTTGGATGGAGACAAGTCAGCTAGACATTTCAAAGTTAATAAGTATATTACTATGTCCTTGTACCAATTCGATGACGCGAATTTCTCCTCGATCCTATTTTTGACTATTTGGTCCTCAAGTTCATTCATGTCTACCCATCCTTCTTCCTCCTGAGAACTGTTTATCCCAAGAGCCCTGAAATTGGATTTAGCTAAAAGTTTAGCTAAACCTTGTCCTTTTACCAATTTGGTCGGTTTAACCGCCAAGTCAAACTCTTGAATTTTTGCAAGCCATCTCCCTCTTTTACCATCACTGTATGCTTGAACAAAGATATCTTTTACAACACTAGTGGGTACATATGCAATCACTTTTGAATGTAAAACATAAGTTCTGAAAGCTTTCAATGTTTTTACATGGCATACGCTTGCTTTTCCATTATATTATATTTGAGTTCAACATTTCAGAGACTTTTGCTAAAGAAGGCTATCGGTTGCTTGAAACCTTCTTCATTCTTCTGAAGGAGTATAGCAACAAGCATGTGTTCAGAGGCAAATGAAAAAATAAGAAAATCTTTGAGATAATCGGGGCTTGCCAGTACTGGTGCCTCACTTATAATATTCTTAATATGAGAAAAGGATGCTTTAGCTTCTGCTGTCCATTTTACTTCACTATTTTTTCTGAGCATATCTGTAATCAATTTAACAATTTCAGCGAAGTTAGGAATAAATCTTCTCAAGAATTTTATTTTTCCTAAAAATGATTGAATTTCTTTCACATTCCTAGGAATAGATATTGTATCTATAGCCTCTACTCTTTTAGGGTCGATCCTGATTCCATTTTGGGATACGATGTGACCCAACAACTTGCCTTCTTGCATAGCGAATTGAGACTTTTTAGGATTTAAGGATAGACCAAACCTATGGCATTTTTCAAACGTTTGTTTGAGTTGAATCATATGGTCTTCATCTGATTTAGAAAAAACAGTAAGATCATCCAAATAGATGACTACAAACTTGTCCTGTTCGCCAACGAAAGCAATATCCATTGTGCATTGAAAAGTAGCACCTGCATTCATTAGTCCAAATGACATTTTATCATACATAAACGTGCCCCAAGGAGTGGTAAATGCGGTTTTTTCTTTGTCAAGATCACCGACGACAATCTGATTATAACCTGAAAATCCGTCAATCATTGACATCCTATTAGCCCCTACTACTTTTTCAAGAACATGGTCCATTTTAGGTAGAGGATAATTATCTTTGAGAGAAGATTTATTAAGATTCCTGAAATCAACACATAGTCTGATTTCCCCATTTTTCTTTCTAACTGGGACCAGATTAGCTACCCAATCAGAATATATTAGGGGTACAATTATCTTAGCATCCAGAAGTTTTTTGACTTCTCGTTCGATAACAGGTAATAAAATAGGGTTAAATTGTCGGAGTTTTTGTTTAAAAGGTTTGACACCTGGTTTGAGAGGTATTTTATGTTCTATCACAGAAGTGTCATATGTTTTCAGTTCTTCGTACGACCATGTGAAAACATATTTATATTTTCTTAACAACTCTGTGTATTTATTTTTGTTTTCTGTTGATAAATATTTGGATAGATTAACCATTCGGGGGTTATCTTCAGTTCCTATATTACAATCTTCAACCTCCTCTGGTTGGGGTTGTACAGTAGTTTTAGAAGGGATATCATCTTTATTAAAAAGTCTTTCCAAAGGGATTAGACCCTTAGGGATTTGGTTGTTCCTGAGAACAAGCATGCGGTGGTTTGCAATTTTATTGTGAAATTATTTAGAATCCTCCCTTTCTTGCATGATCCAAATAGGATCATTTTGATTTTCTTGATCGGTATGCATTTCTGCAAATTCATCTAATGATTCTAGAAACTTTCGAAGCTGCTGATTGTCTTCAAAAACCTGCCAATGTTGTATCTTATTTGGTATTGAAGGGCGATGTCTCATTTCTATATGATATTTTAAATTAAAAGCAGTCGGGGGTGTAAAAGTTGATGCAGCTTTGGATAAAGCATCAGCCTGTTGATTCTCGGATCTTGGGACGAAATGAAAATTCACATATGTGAAGAAGTTCTCGATTAAATCCCAGACACAATTCCTATAGGACCGTAATCTAGGATGCTTAGCTTGATACTATCGATTCACCTATTTTATAATTAACTCTACGTCACCAAAGACTTCGAGTTTCTTAATTTTCATCCTTCTAGCAGCTTCTAATCCTAGCACTAAAGCTTCATACTCGCATACATTGTTTGTACAATCTACATTCCACTGGAGCCTATATGAAAAAGGAATAAAAAATTGATCATCAGGAGCCATAAGAAGTGCTCCTACTCCGACTCCAAGATAGGAAGAAGCACCATCAAAATACATTTTCCATATACCAGTACTATATACATTTTTCTCTATTTCTTTTTTTTTCAATTTTTTCTTCTATACATTTATCGTCTACATCTACTTCAAAATCGTCATATAAAGATAATATACAATTTCCTAAATCTTGGTAGGAAATATAAACTGGATGATTGTTGGGGTTGTTTGGGTCACCTACAGTAAATGCCAACCTAGTCTCTCTGTAAAGACGAGTGAATTGGCCTCCGAAAACTGGAATTGTAGCATACGTCATGTCTAGTTGGAGAGATCCTCCAAGCTTGGCGCCCCATGATCTAGATAATAGCATACCATACTTTGGGGGAATGTCAACAACTACTACATCCATAAGAATACTTTTAGCAGGTATTTGAGCCAAACCTACCACTAGGTCTTTAATCATACCTATACATTTTACTTTCCTTGAATCGAAAGAATATAAGTCACCATAGGGCCTCGTGATTTCAAGACCAAGTTTTTCCATAATTGCCTTTGGCATAACATTGTGGGAAGCTCCGGAATCCAACATACAGTTATGGAGAAGGTGGTTAAACAGGGTTAACGTAATATAAAAAGGAGCCACGGTGTCTCTTGCACCTTCGACGTGTGGACCGAAGACTAAGATAGGTTTTCCATCCTCTAAGTTGATGGCGTCGGCTTGGCTTTCATCTTCGGAAAAATTAATCATTTTGGTGATTTGTTTTCTGTATACGGGATTTTTAGCTAACTCAACAAGGGGAATAGGAATTTTGATTTTATTTATTTCGTTTTCCAAATTGAAGTTTCCTAGAGCCTTGTCATTTTCGATGTTTGGGGCTTCCATACCTTTATTCTAAGTTTTACGTTGAGATGTGACCTTGTTTTCTTTTATAGGAGCTTGTGTATTCACAGGGAGTGTTCCTACTGGTTCTGAATGTACAGGTTGTGTATCAGCTGTGTTTCTTTTTGCAGACTGTTTATCTGCAACTTTTGGAGTTACCTCCTCGGTTTCGCTTCTTGGCAAACTCTTTTTTGTTGGAACATTTGGGAGATTTTTATTTCTTGGTCTCAAATTATATTTTCCTTGCAGTTCAACAATAATATCATCTGCAATATTTTGATATGTGAAATCATCAGTCATATTATTGCTAACATGTTCTTCCGATGTACTTTCTTTACTTAAATATGCTTCGTAATCTTGTCTTGATAAATAAGGGGATTTATTATCATCGCCAAGGTTACTAATATCTTCATTGATTTCTTCAAAATATCCTAAATCTTCCTCTCCGATGTAGTTTTCACTTTTAAAGGGTGTTTGAATTTTTTGATCTTCATTTTAATTATTTTCTGTGGTCCCTGAGGTCTAGGATTTCTTCGAAAATCTTTTCTAGGGAAATTATCTCTTTTCGATTTCTCTAGTTCCATTTTCGAGATCTTGTTTGAAAGTTCTCGAATGACCCTAGCCATCTCTTCTATTCTATCTCCCGAGGATTTTCCTGACCCTGAAGATCCACCTTGCTCTTTAAATTTTTTATTTTCTTTGTTTCCATTTTCAGTCTTTGCTTTAAGTTTCCCTGATGCCATCATATTAGATTCAATCTCGAGCGCATCATCCTGCATTTTTGTGATATCTATTGATATCCTTTCTCTCAATAATAAGGCAAAGTCGGGGTCAAAAGCGCCAGCAAAAAGTCACTTTTGTTGCAGGTTGTGAAGGTTTAACCTCAACTGGAATTTTATTATACAACTTATTGAACCTTTGTGTGAATTCTAGAACTGACTCAGATTTTTTCTTTCTAAGGGCTATGAATTCAGTTAAGTAGTAGAGGTGATCCTTCCTCTCTCCCCATTATCTAATAAATGCACTTTCAAGTTCTTCATAGGATCTTAATGATCCAACTGCTAAGGATCGAAACCAGGTCCTCACCTGTCCCTCAAAAGTTTGAACAAGAAGTCTAGAATAAACATCTTCATGTTCTATTCCGAGTATGTCAGCAAATTGATCAAAAAAGTTTATATGTTCTTGGGCAGTCAAATCACCTTCCCCTGTAAATTTTGGAAGGCTTTTCATATAATTCTCGGGGAGATCATGAAGAGGAACGGGAAGAACTAGGGGAGCATATCTAACAACTACTTTAGCGAAAATCCCGGGAAGCGGTACTTGACCACCTCCAAGGGCACCAACTCCAGCTCCAACACCTCCTTGTGCAGCCATGGTTAGATTTGGGATTGAAGCTTGGACAGTGTGAGGAGAAGATTCTTGGATATTTGGAGAAGAAACTTCAGGAAATGAGAAAGTATCAAATGAGGGGGGAAGTGAAAGTGATCTTTCAAGAGTTTCCGATGAGTTTGATTGCGTAAAGTCAGGTTGATCTATAGTATATGTGGACAAAAAGACTTTTTTAAGTGATTTTCACGATTTTAATTTTTTTTCCGGATCAGAGACTAGCGATGTCTGCTTGCTATCCGAGTTTTTTCTGGTGTTCTTTCAGCTACTAGCCAGTTTAGTTATTGTGGAGTCACCAAGTGAAAAATAATAGCCTTAGAAAGGTTTTATGTTCTTGTTCACTATCAAAAACAGAAAATGTCAATGTCGTTCTTCCCAGGGAAAAGATTCATTTCTTCTTTCCCCGGAAATGGCGCCAAAAAGATGTTCCTAAGTTTATGTTTTAAGGCTATAAATCATACTGTCAAGGCATCCGTAAATGATTTAAAAGGAAAGATTTGGGAATAAGAAATCAAAGGAATATTAAAGAAGAATCAGTTTCTCAACTACCTCTATCTTGCTTCCTGTTGTTCTTGGATGCTAATGTCTCGCTCAATAGCAGCCCATGAACGTTCTAACTCAACCCGGTTTGTTGTTGTTTGTAAAATAGTATTAAATAAACTCAAGGCAATACTGGTTTGATCCTGAAGGCCTGGTTCAACGTTGGGTTGTCTTCTATTTGGGACAGTCATGGATGATAAAACTTTATTTATTTGTAAAGGGATTTTAATCAGTTTGTTACTTCATATTTCCAAAGATGAGATCAAGGAAAACAATTTTAAAATCTAAAACAGTAATGTAGACACATTCAAGGCCGTTTCCTGGTTTTGTAACAATTTCGAGAATTGTAAACAACAAATAAACACTACAGAAAAATATGAGGCTTTAATCAAGAAAGAATCTCAAATTTTAATGGATAATGATGAAAGAAAAACGAGGTTTCTATCAAAGTTTCTCGTTGGTGACTAACCAACTTCCTAATATTTCGGTTACATAAAAATAATGTCAACTGTTTATAATTTCTTTCTATTTCTAATAAATAAAACATTTAAAAAGGTTTTAAGCTTGCGTTGACGAACATTCTTTTTCCGCATCAATACACTGAATTCATTTCCCTAAAAACTTCACAAAGATCCTGGGAGCATCGGGTATCTCATTTGCTTCAAATGAGAAAAATCTCTTCTACAATTCGGGCAATCGACTTTCTATCATCCTTTCTGTGAATTTAACAGTTTTCAACTTTAGATTTGAAGTCACCATCCACTTGTTGATCTCTATAATGTTGATCAATTTAATGTTTGAAATCTTTGCTTTCTTTTCCTCCAACTCTTCTCTAAACCTCAGCCGGTGCTTGGCAATATTGATTTCGTCTAACAATCCGGAACAACCATCTGTTTCGATATTCAATGAATCTCTTTCAAAGAGATCGAAGATTCCCTAGCAATCCTCATTAACTTCTCTTGTGATTCATTTATATTCGGCCAGTTTTGCTTCCCACACTTTTATTATTATGTCCCCTTTAACCTGTTCAGAAATAGATAATTTCTGGGTCTTTCCAATTTCTTCTTTTGATGAGAAAGCCACTACCTTCTGAAAAGTTGTTCTAGCTGCTTTCGCCTCCCTTTCTTTCTGGAACACATTCTCCAAAGACTTATTTGATTCCTGAAAATAATTCTGGATTACTTCCAGATTCAAGAACACTTTCTGTTGTTCCTCCTCTATTCTTACATATATCTCCAATGCCTGTGTCCTGAATTTTTCAAGTTCTACTACCTGGTTAGCAATAGAAATAATCTTATCTTGCAAATTTTTGTTTTCTTCTCCCAGCTTTCGAACCTATTCATGTGTGACCTGTATTAAGTGTTTTGCCTCATCCAAGTCTTTATTCAATTTCTAGATTTCTTGCATATCCTTTAGTCTAGCTTGTTCTAGACCCTTTTGTATTCCCCAACTAATATTTCTTTCATTTTCCTTTAGTTTGTCTTGCAACTGGATTATTGTTTGGTCCTTTTGTTCAAGCATAGTTGTTACATTGCCTACAGAATACATGTTTGTTGATGCTATAACACCCATTGTACCTGCTAATTCTATAGCAAACTCTCCATCCTTGAGTTTCTTTCCATCTATAATAACTCTATGATTTTTAATCATTCCTTCTTCTCTTGGATGAATTTCCTGTTTCAAGACTGCTCTTCGCTTTTTACTGAAAAAGTAATCTGATGGGGGGATTTCATCTCTTGAAATCGGATCTAGATCACTGACATATAAAAATCCTTCATGGGGAGTTCTGAAATTCGACTGTAATGGAGTTAAAGAGGTGATAGGACTACCAAGTTCTGTTGAAGTTGTTCCTCCTATTTTTCTGGAACATTCTTCATGATTTCTGGAATTGTTTCTGGCTCTTTTCCCTGATCCATTCCCGATTCTTTTGTTTGATAACCCTCTGCATCTTTGGAAGGTATCTCAGTATTCTTCAACTTACCTTTGTCATTTTCTTTACCCTGAGTATTAGTTTCAAACCCTGGAGGGGGTTCTTCCTGTTCTGGAGATGGGGTCGAAATTTCGCCCTGTAAAATCTTAGGTAGGAAGCTTCACCTATGGCTTTGAAAAGATGAAAACCCAGCCTGTGAGTCAGGTGGCAAGGCCTAGACTCTGTTCAACACTTCTGCACAAGACTTAACATCTTTAAAAATATCATCATAAACAGATAATTCATGTTCATATGCCTTTAGATTACAATGTATGTAATGCCTACTTATTATTTGGTAGGGGTCATATTTTCTGTGCTCAATATTTACTAATTTCACTTCTTCCAGTGATTCAGCCTCTAGCTTAGAATGGCCTAAATTTGATAAAGGAAATTTCCCAATATGAACAGAGAAAGATGGCCATGCTTTTTTCTGGAGTGCTTTTAATTCCAATCCAACATCGCCCTTGGCTATCTGATGAACTACTTCTCTGCACACCAATCTGTCTGGTAGGAATTTTGGGAGTGTGTGGGGAGGGATGGAACAACCATAAACCCTAATATAGGAAAAATTTTCCTCAATAAACCAGTCGACAACTGATTTAAGACTTTCTATGACTACATCAGAAATGCGAGGCGGTTCACATCCAAAAAATAATTTGTGCATAGCAATAATGACAAAATGACAAACATCATAAAAAACGTCTTTAGCTTTTTCTTCCCAAAGGGCCGAGTGGTATTCATGAATGGGTTCTAGACATGAGATGCTCCAACTCCAATTCATTAATCGAAAGGGGGTCATAAAATAGATTGCATCCATACTGTATGCAGACATATAAAAAGACACTGGTTGTCCCTTTGACTTGGTTGCTTTGTAATTTCAAATTTCTTGCGTTAGGTTATCCGACAAAATTTTATGCCAGTTAAAACCATTTCCTTCTAAAGTTTCCTCTAAGAAGGGTTCCCAGTCTGCATGAAAGTGACAGGGATCTTTTCTTCTGAAAAGTCTGCATAACATAATGGCTACATAAACCATATATTCGTTTAAGGAGGTTGTAGCATAAATCCCATGAGTATCAGCCCTAAACTTTGCTTCAGACCTTTCCCATCCTCTAATCATGTCGGGATATGTCTGGTCTGCCTCAATACATTCCTTTCTCTGAAACTCAGCTATAAATTCAGCATTGAAAGTATGTTTATGATTCAGCGAGAGTTTATACATTACTTGAATGTGCTCAAGCCTGAATGAGCCGACGATATCTCCTTGCTCGTTTAGAATGCTCCTTGTGGGCATATCAACTTTATCCAGAGCCCAGCCGATCATATCGGTATATGCTACCAGCCTCGAACGCGCAACAACCTTATGAAGCTCAGACTGAGCAATGTCCCGGAGATTATTTTTAGAATCAGGGTCAGCATGCTTTAGCTCGTACTCCAACAATTCGTAAATTTGAGTTCATGATTTGATGGAGTTTATGGCGTGTGGAGTGGTATCAGAGATAATATCACCTTCCTGTGTGTCTTTGTTTTTCTTTGATGCCTTTTTAGGTGCCATGGCTCTGTGTTTGAGTTGAAAACCTGTAACAGCAAATGGATGAATGAGCTTAGCTTAGAACGATAACATAGACATTCAAATGAAATTTTGAATATATTTTAAAATGACGAGATTTACACAACTGTCATGAAATAAAAGCTCTTAATGTGGAAGATATTTTACCGAGATATGCATTTAATGTCCGTACTTAGGAGTTCTCGATTTTTCAAGTAAAACAAGAAATTTACTTAATCGAAAAACGAAGCATTAATGAACACTTAAAGAAAGATTACCTTTAAACTTGTTTTAGAAAGAGGATTTATTAGTGTTAATTATAGATTAAATTGAAAACATCACTTTTCGGGGTTTCGGAAATCTTGATGTCGAGAAGTATGTTACCAATGAAGTCCGATCCCCGAAATTGCGAAATCACGACGGCTTGTTTGTTTTAAACAGGACTTAACTTATCTTAATTAACTGAATAATCATGATTAGGGCCAAAACATAATTAGTTTAATCTAATGTAATTTATGAATCGGGGTTTCGGAAATCGGGATTTCGGGAAACATGATGACAAGAGACGCGCTCTCAGAGAACCGCGAATCCTGAAACTGCGACATAATTATGTTAACCTTAAGCCCTTCTTAGAAGAGACTAAACTAATTCATTTTTTAAATTAAGGTTCCAATGTTTCGGGGAATCGGGGATCGGGGTTTCGTGATTCAATTTGCATCAATCATCTATTTGTGGAAAACCCCGAATCCCGATTTCTTTAATGTTTAAATTAAAAAATCACAAATTTAAAATTACAATTCGTTTTTAAATGATTTTGCAAAGAGCATTGGAAAACTTATATTTTTGTAAACTTTTTTTCGTTCGTTATCCAAAAATAATCGATAAAAAGGTATTGCGAATTTATAAATGACGAAAATCTTATTTTAGGAAAGCTGAAACCCGAAAAACACAAAAAATAAAAAATCTAGGTATTAAGGATAAAAGATTTTAAGATCTGTTTCAACAGGGAGAATGAGAGTGAAGACTCCCCCAAATTTGTGAAAGGAGGAGTCTCGAAAGCATCAGGACCATCCATTGTAGAGGACATGTGGCGAAAATCTAGATCCATTGGGGATTTGGGTACTGGGAGAACAAGGGAGAAGACCAGAGAAAAATCACGAAGTGCAAACTCGCGATAAGATCATGACCGTTGATCATTCCGAAAAGACCACAGCCATTGATGGTGACTAAATATTAGAACCGTCTATTACCCGAGGGCACGTGGAAGTCAAGTAGTTTTTCGCTGACTTGCCATTAAGAGTAGTCAAAGGGTAGAGCCACACAAATTCATGATACACGAAATCGCGACGTAATTGTGGTCGTTGATCCAAGAGTGATCTGGACCGTTGATCATCCAGGGGAAGATTTCGACATTTCGAATTCGGAAGTTGGGAGGTAAATACTCCGCCAAAATCACAAAAAGGGGATCCTCGTGAATCTGAAGTTTGGGGGAACGGTGGAGCGTTGTTTGCGGATTCGCCAAAACACGGGATCCCGACGCGTGTCTAGGAGTTGACCCCAAGTTCTGAGCAAAGGGTCATGTGGATAAAAGAGCTGAGAAAACCTTAGCCTTGGTATTTTGGGTTTTTAGATTTCAGGGATCGAGGAACTAGAGTTCCTTGCAACAGGAATCTCAAAACATGAATTCTGGTAGCACCTTTTGGTGTTAGAGCATGGATGTGGCGAATGGTCGCATGGATGGAGGCCTAAGGAGGAGCTAGCAGTCGCTAAGCCTTTTTTGGGTTTTCATAACTCAAAGGAATGAGGTGCCTTGGCATTTGAAATCCTAAAATGCGATTTCTGGGAGCGCCTTTTGTGTAAGGCCCATGGTCATAGCCGACGACCATGTGGAGGTGAAGCTCACGCTTGGTGCTTGAATTGCACCCACGAGTTTAAAAAAAAAGGACCTATGGATATGTTCGTGAGATTCCAGCAAGGAATTGAAGAGCTGCTTCAGCTCAGGAATTTTGAAGGTCCATTGACCAGGATTAGAGACCATGGATGAAGGATTCGACTAACTGAGAAAATAGAAATTACATTTTATTTTATGCCCTGTAGTGGGTGTGTGAAAAATTGGTATTAGAGCATGGTTTCAACACTTTGCCTACTTGGGCTCATGAAAGAGTCGAGTGATTTGATTTCTTAGAAAACCTTAAGGAAGAGGGCATACTACCCTACCCTATCTAGCAGGTCATGATTCAGAGACAGGCCTAGATGGGATGAGCAACAATCATGAGAATTATGTTCACTAAGGTTAATATGATGCCCGTTGAAAGGTATTTCTACCTTTCGAAGGAGGTTTATTATCTGCATCAACTCCTTAAGGAGAAGGACTGTAGAATGAAACCATAATTTGGGAATTCCTACGGAATTACAGAAAAGGAATTATATTGTTCCTTGATAAACTACTCTTATAGGAGTAAGGATGTGCTGATCAATATTACTGATAAGACCTGAATGTGAATGACAGAGGTGGAAGAAATTGTGTTATGAAGATGCACGAGCCAGACAAGGGACATGAACTAAGTTGTTTTGTTATAGTGTGACGATGTCTACCTACTAAGCAAGTAGAGTCTCTTGCAATTGAGATGGTTGGTTATGT